>CAJVPY010003108.1:0-14690 GCA_910591965.1 Dentiscutata erythropus | reverse complement strand
TTAGTTAAAAAATTTCTTTAAAATTGTCTATTTTTAGCTTATAAGCAAACTAAAATTTTTGTCTTATAATATAAATATAAATATTGCAAAAATATAATCCTTATTTTCAAATATTATCATATTAACTTTTATTTAAATATTTTAAATAATTAAAAAAGTAGATCAGAGATATATTTATAGTAATTATGCAGTCAAATTTGCCTGCAAATCTCTACCAATTAAGGGATAAGCATTATAAAAATATAAATTGCTAAAAAAATATTGCATGATTAAAAAAAAAATAAAAAATAAAAAATGGCAAAAACAAATTGCAATAAAATTCCACTTTCCCTAAAATCATAACTAAAAATTCTATTAATAAATCAAACTCTAAAAAAGTTATCTAGACTACAAATAAAAAAGCTATTGAGGCAGCTTTTAAGGCACTTAATAGCTCCAAGCTACCTAGTATAGTCAAACCTCTATAAATACAATATGTACAAATCAGCTTCAATCGTATATTTAGAGAGGTTTGCATTTAAAAAAAGCTAATCAAATTGCAACTTTTAATATTTGATTTGCAGGCTTGTATAACACAATTTGAATACTGAATTCTAATTGGCTACATGCATTTAGAGAGGTTAGTATAATATAAAAATCTTCTGAATAAACATGTATTTACAAAATATAGAATGTGCATTTAGCACTAATGATTTCTTATAGCCAGGCCAGAAACATGCATTTAGAGAGGTATTGCATTTATGGAGGTTGCATTTATGAAGGTTTGACTATATAAGAGCTGCAGTATTAAAATTCAGTATCATATTAACAACTCTAAAATATGCAGTTAACAAAGATGATGTATCTAACTGTCTTGGCACTGCAACAATCTTAAATGAAGAGCAATTAGTAAACTATTGCAAAAATATGCAAAAACTAGGATTTAATCTTACAAAGTTAGGAGTAAACTATTGCATTATGAATATTATTAGTGATAGCTATAAACATTCTTTTAAAGATAGTGGACCTGGTAAAAATGTTTTATAAAAGATCATCCTGATTTATCTTTTTGAGTGCCTCAGGCCTTGTCTGAAGCATGTGTACAAAGAGCCAATCCAACTATTGTTAAAGATCATTTTGACAAGCTAAATAAGATAATTTACTTACCCCAGACTGTATATGAAATATAGATGAAACTGGCTTCATAATAGCTCCCAAGGTTTAAAAGATTCTTGTAACCAAAGGTTCTCATCAGGTTTATAAAGTTGCATATAGCAACTCATATGATTATATTTCTGTTGCACCAACTATTTCAGCTACTAGTAACTATATCCTTCTATTAATTATATACAAAGGTATTTATGCAATTTCTGGCTTGTTAAATAGTTTACTACTTAGCATGGTTATAAACTTTACTGATTTGGAATATATGTATGAAAAACTTTTTTAAATGTATATTAAACATTTTACAAACTTTATTTCTCCTTGTTGTCTAGTTCTCTTAATTCTTGATAGACACAAAAGCCATATAAATTATATGAGCATTAATTATTGTTATCAAAATAGAATTGCTATATGCACTTTCTTCTCATATAACACATATTTTCCAACCATCCAAACTTCCTTTTACTAAATTTAAAACTGAGTATAGCAAAGACTGCAATCAACTTCATTATAAAACTAGTGGATTAGTAACTTAAGTACACATTTGCTAAAATGTTTGAACAAGTATTTATTAGAACTTATACACCTTCAATAATATCTAATACTTATAAAACTATGGGATTTGGCTTTTTAACCCTAATGTTATTAGCCCCGATTGTCTTGATCTTTTCTTATCTACAGAACAAATAAATATTTTTTCTATACCATTATTTTTATCTTCATCTTCTCAACTAAGTCATTCTTCTTCTACACTATTTTCTTTATCTTTATCCTCTCAACAAAGTTATTCTTCTATGCCATTTTCTTTATCTTTGTTTCAGAAAAATAAACTATTAGCTAAAATTTATTCTCTAAAAAGGAAAAATGCATTACTAAAAAAGAAACTTGAAATATTCAAAAATCCTGGTACCTGCTTTCTAAAACTAGCTTTCAAGTATCCTACTTTTCAAGTTCTGACACAAAGCAATAAGAAAGAGTCCAATCAGCCAAAAAAAAAAAGACTATGCTGTTTTTCAAACTTCTTACTAATAAAAAGTCTCTTAATGTATTAAAAGAAAAAATATAAAGAAAAGAAAAAAAGAGGCTGCTCAAAAACATGCTAATCGTAAAGCAGAGAAAGCATGTAAAAAAATTGAGAAGGAGCAAAAAAAAGAAAAATGGTTACATAAAAAAAAAAATTAGTCATTAATTAGTTATTAATTAGTTATTAATTCATGTAAAATTGTTGAGCTTTACTATATACAGTATATCACAATACTTACTATGTACCTGCTGTTAATTCAACATGTGCCATAATACCCTCCACTTTTAAAATCATAGCAGTTTTTTAAATTGCGAAGTTTTTTATTGCTTATTTTGATTTTTTTTTTATATCAGAAGATAATAAATTAGATAACCAATATATCTTATTAAATTTTTAAAACAAATAATTTTTCCTGAAAAGTTTTATATGAGCAACTCCAGAATACCTCCCTCTCCCTTAGTTTATAGATTAAATATATTAAATATAAAAAAAATTAAACAGTTTGTATTTTTTATAAACATATATTGGGATCTTTGCTAGGAAAATGACCCTACGAGCCATTGTTACACGAGATTTTTATTAAGAAAAACATAATAAATCTATTTTTAAAAAAAAAAATCCTAGCAAAGATCCCATATATTAAAAAAATCCGGGGCAAATTTGCCCTGGATTGGCCTACAGACGAAGGGATAATTTCAATGAACCGTAGATCGTCCTCCGTTACGCTCCGGACAATAATCTGCATTATGAATATGTAACTACACTTACATATTATATATATTATATATGCATTGATTTTTTATATACAATTTTATTTTATTATATGTAAATTTTTAACGAGTACCGCGTGAACGTTCGTTAATCGGTGAAATTCATTACGATTCCAAAGTGACATATGTTATTCTTTGGATTCATAAATGATACATGTCAATTCCGAATTGACAGGAATCAATAAACGACACATAACATTTACACATTTTGTTCCGACAGCTTTTACTTCAGCAATTAATTCAGAAACTTTCGCGTGAGGAACTTTGACAAATCATGAACATCCATAGTTATTTGAGCATTTCCGGCAACATAATCTTCTACATCTTTGGCAAAGGATTTACAAGGTTTTGGAAGATGCCGAATTTACGATTTTTAACAAAATCATTCTTTTGGTAATTTATTCTTCCAGACAAGCGGCTTCTTATTTATACTCCTCAGCCATTTTAACGATCCTAAAGCACGTTGATGATTTTTATTGAAGCAGCTCTTGTAAATTTTTATGATAAGCGGAAACACTTTCACGAACGGCATCATTTTCGACCGGGTCATGACTTTCATGTTCTGGATAGATAATTTGCATAGCCATTGAATTCCAAGAAGTTTCTACTCGTTTGTTGAGTTCAATAATGCGTGCAATATAATCCTTTTCAACTGATCCATCACGTGGATTTGATTCTTCCTTAATCAATTCATCCCTTAAACGAATTCCTCTTGTATGAATGTTTTCCACAGTCTCTGCATACTCTAGAACTTGTTTTCGTTGTGTTAGAACGTCTTTGGCGAAATTAAAATAGTTTTTTAATTCTTGAATATCTTCTTCCTCAAGATTTTCTTGCCTCACAAGTAAATGTTCTGGAACTGGTACATTCGATGAATTGACTAATTCATCAAAAATTTCACACGTCAGAGGAATAATATTATTTTCAAAGTCTTCGATATTGTTATTGTATGTTCGAGCTTCTAATGTAACATCACGTTGTCTAGGTTGAGGTGCGTCATTAAACCAGCCATCTTCCCTAGGTGAAATTGGTGGTTTCCACCTGCCTCGATTTAGGATAAATTCATTAATTTTACTTGTTATTCTATACCGAACATTCAATGCTTTACCATGCTCACGTTCCCATTTTACACGTAAGGCCAATACTATTAATTCATTTTCACGGCGCTTCAACATTTCTAATAATTGATCAAGAATTGTTAACGTCTGTAAAGTAATGGAGATAATCATAGTATCAGCCGGAGACATCGAGTCCGAAGGAGCCACTTCATTTCCCATTATATTTTTCACATGAGCTCTTAAACGAGTCATGTTTTCAGCATCAAACTTCTCAATTTCTCTTTCTAGTTCATCATAGTCTTTTTGCCATTCATCAACTTGTTCTTGGGTGGCAGGTGCTTCACCTTCTTGGAAAACATCAATTTGAGGAACATTTTCCAAAGTATTGATATGTTCATCAATCCATAAACGTATATGTTCAGTTTCTCTAAACAAAACACGTACTTCTTCAATCCAAGCTTGAACACGAACATATTGTTCTTTATAATTATTAAATGCCTCTCTGTAACTTTGATCTTGAGCTTCAGGTGATATGAAATGAGCATAAGAGGACTCTAAGTTATTTAGCATTTTATTAGCATCGACCATAAGAGCATCCAATTCCTGAATTGAGGCATCAGTTGTTGTATCACCCTTTCTCATTTTTCCTTTAACTTCATCAAGTTTATCACGAATCTCATGAGCGCTCCTTGCAAATTTTCTCCCTTCTTTGATATTTAGTAGATCACGTTTTCTTTCTTCATTTAAATCTTTTATTGAAGCGAATTCAGCTTCTAAATCGTTTATACGATCAATAGCTTCATTTCCACGAGTTTTTTTTGCAGGTTCACTTAAGCTTCTTTCAAAAATGGTTAAATTAGATTCAATTTTACCATAACGTTCAGTAAGTTCATCAACATGATCATCAGTACAATTTAGACCATGGATACGTATAGGTTCATCATTTTCAGAATCATCAGTATCAATCATATAAGTAGGAGGAGATATAAGTTGAGTATGAAAAGCATCTAATTGATCTTGTAGACGATCAAATTCGGAACTAGCAGAAGTAGAAGAGGTAGGACTTGAAGCAGCCATTTTAAGTTTATTTTCAGCCAGAGCAATTCGAATGTTTTGAATACGTTTAGCATGTTTATGCCTTAAAGCTGAAATTCTGCTTCGTGTAACATAATCACCTTACGTAATTTAGTTTCACTGCAACTACCAGGATATTGTATAACCACATAAATAAAAAATACATATCGATACGTATCGGGCGGTATGTTGCATTAATCTTCTTTTTTATTTCATAAAGCAAAATGAAAATGGAAGAACTGAATTTCATCAATTGTCAAAAATTGGCAGATACGAACAATCCAGATGGAGTTTATTGGCTTGGTTATTGTTACGAATACGGAATTGGAGTTAAAAAGGATGAAAAAAAAGCATTTATTTATTACCAAAAATCTGCAGACATGGATAATTCTAACGGAAAGTATCAATATCAAGTTGGTTATTGTTATTATTTAGGAATTGGAGTCGAAATTGATAAGTGTAAAGCGTTTACATATTATCTGAAGTCTGCTGAGACGGATAATTCTATGGGAACTTGGAAAACTGCTATTTGTTACAGATATGGAATTGGCGTGGAAAAGAATGAAAATAAATTTTGGGAATGGATTAAAAAGTAAGTTAATTTTAATTTTTTAGGATTTTTGTAATTTTTTTATTTTGAAAGTTGAGATGACAATTTAATTTTCAGGGAGTAAGCATAAAAACATTTAATAGTTTATATCTCACCACCAAAAATTGAGTTCATAAATAAATATATTTATTGTTGCGTTAATTTAGCCCGTGAGTATAAAAAACAATGAATTAATTTAATAATAATCATTTCATTCGCATTAACTATCTATCTCGTTTAGCATGTGAGTATAAAGAACATTTGAAGTTCTGTAGATGTTACACGACTGATCCTTCACCCGGTGTGCAACATATAAAAAATTAATTTACAATACCAGATCATTCCGTTATGATTATAATCAGGGCTAAAACGACACATAGTATACGGCGACCATTTACTGCGCCGCTGCCCATTGTTTGAAGTATCATTTTTGATACATCAAATTTATGAGTAATAAAATTTTAATATAATATGAATCAAAAACGACACTTATTGAATGGCCGGTATTTACTATGTGTCGTTTTAGCCCTGATTATAATCCCACACCATTTTTATTATAATAAAATGGTGTGGGATTATAATCATAGCATGTACTAGCGGAATGATCTGGTATTGTAAATTAATTTTTTTATATGTTGCATACCGGGTGAAGGATCAGTCGTGTAATATCGACAGCTCCTCCTGTTCATAAATACTTATTTGCCATTGCATAATACCTTTCGAATCATTTCATTCACATTAATTTAGTTAGTAAGTATAAAGAACATTTATTAATCATTGGTTAAAGATCATAAATGCTTATTTACCATTACGTAATACTCTTCGTTCAGCATGTGAGTATAAAGAACATTTATTAATCATTAGAATCGAAAGTTCACAAATCAAGAAAATAAATGTTTATTTACCATTACGTAATTCTCTTCAAATCATTTCATTCGCATTTAATCATTTTATTCAGCGTGTAAGTATAAAGAACATTTATTAATCATTGGAATTGAAGTTCACAAATCAAGAACATAAATACTTATTTACCATTATGTAATACCTTTCAAATCATTTCATTCGCATTAATTTAGCCCGTGAGTATTAAGAAAATTTATTAATCATTGGAATTGAAAGTTCACAAATCAAGAACACAAATACTTATTTACCATTACGTAATACCCTTCAAATCATTTTCATTCGCATTAATTTAGCCCGTGAGTATTAATAAAATTTATTAATCATTGGAATTGAAAGTTCACAACTCAAGAACATAAATACTTATTGACTATTACATAATACCCTTCAAATCATTTCATTCGCATTAATTTAGTTGGTGAGTATAAAGAACATTTATTAATCATTGGAATTAAAGTCAGCAAAACAAGTTTACAAGCCAAGAAATACTTATTCACCATTACGTAATACCCTTCAAATCATTTCATTTCGCATTAATTATTTCATTCAGCGAGTGAGTATAAAGAATATTTATTAATCATTAAATTAAAAGTTTAAAATCAAGAAGTAAATACTTATTTACCATTACATAATACCTTTCAAATCATTTTATTCAGCGAGTGAGTATAAGAAACATTTATTAATAATTGAAATTGAAAGTTCACAAATCAAGAAAATAAATACCTTCAAATCATTTCATTCAGCGTGTGAGTATGAAGAACATTTATTAATCATTGGAATTGAAAGTTCACAAATTAAAAAAATAAACATTAATTTACCATTACATAATATCCTTCAATCATTAATTCGCATTAATTTAGTCTGTGAGTATAAAGAACATTTATTAATCATTGGAGTTGAAAATTCACAAATCAAGATTATAAATACTATTTATCATTTAATTTGCATTGATCATTTTATTCAGCAAGTGAGTATAAAGAACATTTATTAATCATTGAAATTAAAGTTCACAAATCAAGAACATAAATGCTTATTTACCATTACATATTACTCTTCAAATCATTTCATTCGCATTAATTTAGTTAGTGAGTATAAAGAACATTCATTAATCATTGGAATTGAAAGTTCACAATTCAAGAGCATAAATGCTTATTTACCATTACATATTACCTTCAAATCATTTCATTCGCATTAATCATTTCATTTAGCGAGTGAGTATAAAGAATATTTATTATCATTGGAATTGAAAGTTTATAAATCAAGATCATAAATACTTATTTATCATTATGTATTGCCCTTCAAATCATTTCATTCAGCGTGTGAGTATAAAGAAATTTATTAATCATTGGAATTGAAAGTTCGCAAATCAAGAACGTAAATAAATTACGTATTACCCTTCAAATCATTTCATTCGCATCAACTATCTCGCTTAGCATGTGTGTATAAAGAATATTTATTTATTAGTCATTGGAATTGAAAGTTCACAAATCAAGAATATAAATACTTATTTCCCATTATGTAATGCCCTTCAAATCATTTCATTCGCATTAATTTAGTTAGTGAGTATAAAGAAACATTTATTAATCATTGAAATTGAAAATTCGCAAATCAAGAACATAAATACTTATTTACCGCTACATAATACCCTTCAAATCATTTCATTCAGTGAGTGAGTATAAAGAACATTTATTAATCATTGGAATTGAAAGTTCACGAATCAAGAAAATAAATACTTATTTACCATTACGTAATACCCTTCAAATCATTTCATTCAGCGTGTGAGTATAAGAACATTTATTCATGACTAGAATTGAAAGTTCACAAATCAAGATCATAAATACTTATTTACTATTACGTATTACCCTTCAAATCATCTCATTCACATCAATTTAGTCGGTAAGCATGAAAATATTTAAGGTTTAAATAGTATAACTGATAAATCAATAAAACATATATTTTATTATATACCTTATGTTATAAAGCTATTCTTCGTATGGAAGATGTGCACATTGTAATGAAAATAACACGAATAATGCATGGTGTCTAGCATGTGATCCAGACATAGTAACAAGGTGGACGAGTGGAAATAAAGATATTGATGAATACATGAAAGCATTCCAACTTAGAGCCTATGCATATGAAGTTACGATTGAGTGGATTCCATTTGATAAATTATCTAATGTTAAAGAAATCGGTAAAGGAAGATTTGGGTCTGTATATTCAGCAACCTGGTTGGATGGCATACGAAAAATTGATGGTGGAGATTATAATTTTGTAAGAGTGCGTGAGCCATCAAGCACCGTTGCGCTCAAGACGTTGACCAGCTCTAAGGAGAATATTTCTAATTTTTTGAAAGTAGTAAGTTAAATTTATTGCTTTTATAATTTGTCTAATAGTTTATTGAACTAACCCATTGTTTGAACTTTAAGTATGAAAGTCATATTACGTGTAAATTAAATTGGACTAAGCTCGCAATATATGGAATAACTCAAAATACAGAAACAAGTGAATACTTGATGGTATTTCAATATGCTAATAATCTTCATAAATATTTAAAAAAGAATTTTAGTAAACTTATATGGCAAACTAAATTACAAATGCTTAAAGATATTTCATATGAGTTACATCATATTCACAACTTTGCAGGATACATTCATACAAATTTTCATAGTGGTAACATTTTGCAAGACCAACACACTAATAAAAAGTTACAATCTTATGTCGCAGACCTAAGATTGTTTAGAAAGGAAGATGCTTTAAAAGGTAATATCTATGGAGTCATGCCATATGTTGCCCCAGAAGTTTTATCAGGCAAACAGTTTACACAAGCGGCGGATATTTATGGGTTGGGCATTATTATGACAGAAATATCAACCGGACAAAGGCCTTTTGACGGTGAGCAATTTAATACTGAATTTGCGATAAGTATTTGCAATGGATTACGTCCTGAATTTGCACCTGGAACTCCTGGATGCTATATTAAATTAACTAAGCAATGCATGGATTCTGATCCGCAAAAACGGCCTAATGCTTATAAGGTTTATGATACAATAAACGATTGGCTTAAGAAGATAGCTAGTTCGGATGATAATGATATTAGAAAGCAATTTTTGGATGCGGATAAATTAATTAACACTTTGCCAGCTATTTCATCAAGTCATCCAGATCATATGTATACTTCCAAAATGATTAATATACAAATAATAGCGGGTGGACTTAAAGGTACTCTTCTTAATAAATGGTTTATAGTATTTAATATTGAATAACATGCTATATTATTTTTTTATTTAGGTTATGGAAATTGCGAACGTTGTAACCAAAATAACACAAGTGAGGCATGGTGTCAAACATGTGATCCAAACATAGAAACACAAAGATGGACAAGTGGAAATATGGATATTGATAATTTCATAAAAGAGTTTCAACGTAAGGCCTTAGCATATACGAAAGTAATTGAATGGATTCCATTTGATAGGCTATATAATATTAAAAAAATTGGGGAAGGAGGGTTTGGCACCGTATATTTTGCAACCTGGTTAGATGGCAAGCGAAAAGTTGATTACGTTAACGGATCTTATATGAGGAAACGTGAGCCATCTAGTGAAGTTGCACTTAAAACATTGCCGTACTTTGAGGAAGGCCTTTTTAGTTTTAAAGAAGTAAGTTGAATCTATAATTGGCTCTAAAATTAGTTAATGCTGAAATTTTAGATCTCTATTTGAAAACATAATATCAATAAAATAACCACATACTCTAACCCATCCTGAATCTGATATAATTTAAATCTTTTCAATTCTATATTGAATATATCTAAATTTCAGTCATTAACAATCTTAGTACTAAAGCAAAACATTAATTATTAATTCATCTATAAAAATTTACAAGTTCAACAATCACATAAAATGTAGTTTAATGGGTATTAAACTTAAGGTATATGGCCTAACTCAGCATCCAAAAACTAATGAATATATGATGGCAATTCAATATGCCAATAATGGGAACCTTTATAAGTTTTTAGGAAAAAACTTTCGAGATCTTAATTGGCAGACTAAACTAAAACTACTTAAAGATATTTCAGAGGAGTTACGCAATATTCATCATGCAGGATATATTCATGGTGACCTTCACAGTGGTAATATTTTACTAGATAAAAGTATGCAATCTTACATAACAGATCTAGGACTATCTACAAAGAAAGATGAAAATGGTTCGAAAGGTGATATTTATGGAGTTATGCCCTATATTGCTCCGGAAGTTTTATCAGGCAAACAACACCAATTTACTCAAGAAGCGGATATTTACAGCTTTGGTATTATTATGTCAGAAATGTCGACTGGGCAAAGACCTTTTGATGGATATGAATTTAATAAAGATCTTGCGATAAAAATTTGTGTGGGAGAATTACGTCCAGTATTAGAAGATTTAACAACTCCTAATTGTTATATCGAGTTGGCAAAGCAATGTTTTAATTCAAACTCTCAAATGCGACCCACTATTTACAATATTTGCAATGAAATTGGTGATTGGCATGATAAAATAAACAGTCTAGATTACTTAAACGAAAATGTAAAACGTAAAATTAAATATTGGCTTGATATAAAAAATTTAAATTGCGTATACGGAATTAAAAAACATGAAACTAGTTATTTTCTTGATGAAATAAAAAGCTCACGTGCCGTGGATGAAATTGAAGAACAAATTAAACGTTGGCTTGATAAAATAAAAGGTCCAGATGACGTTGGTGAAATTAAAAACCAATTGAATAAAATAAAATTCCCATATGAAGTAGATGAAATTAAAAAACAAATTAATTATTATTTGCTTGATGAAATTAAA
Source organism: Dentiscutata erythropus (assembly GCA_910591965.1). Classification (NCBI taxonomy): domain Eukaryota; kingdom Fungi; phylum Glomeromycota; class Glomeromycetes; order Diversisporales; family Gigasporaceae; genus Dentiscutata; species Dentiscutata erythropus. The sequence continues at coordinate 3,296 of CAJVPY010003108.1, read as the reverse complement.
GGTGACGTAGATGAAATTATAAAGCAACTTAAACATTGGCTTGGTAAAATAGAAGGTTCAGATAGTGTAGATGAAATTAAAGGATCTCTTGATAAAACAAGAGGTTCAGATTACGTAAACGAAATTATAAAACATAAAATTAAATGGTTTCTTAATAAAATAGAAGGTTCAGATAGTGTAGATGAAATTAAAGAACAAATTAAGGATCTGCTTGATAAAACAGGAGGTTCGGGTTACGTAAACGAAATTAAACATAAAATTAAATGTTTTCTTGATGAAATAAAAGGTTCAGATATTGAAAATCAAGAACCTAGTTACTTGCTCGATAAAATGAAAAGTTCGGATGACGTAGACAAAATTAATGATTCGCTTGGTATAATAAAAGATTCAGAAGATATAGACGAAATTAAAAAAATTAAACATTGGCTTGATCGAATAAAAGGTCTAAGTGATGTCGTCAAAACGCTTGATAAAATCAAAGGTTTAAAAGATGTAGACGAAATTACAAGACAGTTTTTAGAAGCTGATGATATGATTAATAAATCATCATTTAATTCATCATTTAATTCATCAAAACGTTCAGGCTACATATATACTAGTAAGATTATTAACACGCAACAAATATCAAAAGCATTATCAGATAGTAAATTGATTAATTTGAGTATTAGTGATGACTTCGAAGAATTAATTTGAGGGTGATTTTAAAATTCTTAATATTATATTGAATTGTTTCGAAAGATTCTATTAAAAATTTTAATTTGACATTTATCCAATGTTATGTGTCGTTTATTGATTCCTGTCAATTCTCATTTATGAATCCAAAAATAACATGTGTCACTTTGGAATCGGTATGAATTTCATCGATTAACGAACGTTCATGCAGTACTCGTTAAAAAATTTACATATAATGAAACAAAATAAAAATGTATATAAAAAATATAAAATGCGTAGTTACATATTCATAATAATAATTCTAAACGCTTCTTAAAAAATGCAATTTCTCTAAGCTGAACGTTAAAAAAAAAGCCAATCGCTTTATTATTATTATTATTATTATTTTTATTTTTAAATAAAAAAAGAAAATAAAACTGTGTGCAGTTCTCCTTTAGAGAAAAAAATAATTATCTAGTGATTTTTGCATTGGCCATGTAAGATACATCCACATCGGCTTCCTTGAACATAATATGGGGGTGAGTCAGTAGAAATGCACCATATTTTTTCTAAGTAAAATTTTTTAAAACTTTAAACAAGAATAATTCAACAACAACTTAATTAAATTCAATAAAAATTTTTTTAAACTAATTCAAAAAACTTGTAAAATTTATTTAAAAAAAATTTTACTAAATTTGGTTAAGTTTTTGCTAATTTATTTTTGTTTGAAGATTCAAAAAAATTTCATTAAAAAAACATGGTGTGTTTCTACTGACTCACCCCTATATATTGTTTCTCCTGCAAGAGCAGGATTTGTTGCTGTAATTAGTTTTTTTACAATTTCAGTAATACCAGTTTTTTTAGATAAACAAAGTTAAATAGAACTGTAGCAATCTCCTCAGCCAACTTAGATAATACAATTTCAGCATACAAAAATCTTGAGAAATGATCATCATATCGATCGTATCAATCTATAATAATATATATAAAATACTAATAAATTGAAAATTTTTTTAACAGCTGCCTTTTGACATTCGCGTATCGCATTCTCAACTATCTATTGCGGAATCTAACAGTACCTAATCTGTACATTAAAAACTATAAGCATTGTAACTCATAGATTTGAACATAAAGAAATAAAAGAAATATAAATTAAATACTTTTTTCCAGGTTCACTTCTGGCCACCACTGACACGCGCAGTACAAGTCACTTTGTAAAAATTTTCTACAGGGCAAACTTGTGCACTCAAATTATTTTCTTTAAGTAAATAAAGTTTTTCTGTTGTACCAAAACGAAGCATTTTCAAGGTATAAGTAACCTAATATTTAAGTCTTGAGTTATGTGAAGCGTTAGGGTTTTTAATACGTTTGAGCATTTGTTATAGAGATTTGTATCCATTAGGTATCAGAGTATTCGTTCAAAGGATTCATAGACAAGAAAAGTAAAGGATTGTTAAGAAAAAAGTAATAACAATTTGAAAAAGTAAATCTATCATTTTTTATTTAATTTACAAGTATGATACGTTGGTCAAAAGTTCCAATTACTAAACTACATAGAAAATCGAATGAATATCGAATTGTGGAGATTGATGCTACTTTATTTCTTGTAGTCAAAGCAACGAACTCTGATTTAACCTTTTTTTACTAATTCTTGATAACTTTAAATCATTGTGGACTTGATGATAGAAATATAATCTTAGAGATGGTTCAAATGGAATAAATCAAAAAAATTGTAAATTATAAAAAGATAATTTATTAGGCTATAATGGAACTATTTTTGATAATTATTATAAAGAATAGAGATTTAATTGGTGTAAAAATAAAAAACAAAAAGCAAAATATTTTAAAACCAAACAAGAAGTGATTAAATTTAAATTAAAATAAGATCAATTAACAAAAAATAAAAATAGTTATATAGTAATATATATATATATATATATTTCCAAGCGGTTATACTATATTTTATTAATATAATAATAGTTATATATACAAATGCTAAAACTATATCTGATACTATGTATCTGTAAATTAAAATATAACTCATCTGGTTACTGTAGACACCTATATACAACCTGCAAAGGTAGAATTAATTTTCATGCCTGATTGTTTTTTATGGCCTCTCTAAGAATATTATTAACTTGGTTCTACTAGTCTGCTACAACCACTTCTTTTCTCTGAAATTTTTTTACCTAGATCTTGGCAGAAAGACTATCACACAATCTATCTACAATGAAAAAAAAAAACCAGGATAAAAAAAAATGTAAAAAGTAAATAAGTATAAAGGGGATAGAAAAAAAAAAATAATCATACTAATAAAAGATAAAATATAAAAAAATATAAAAAAAACAAAAAAAAAGAAATTATAATCATGATATATATATAAAGAAAAAAGAATACACTATTGTAACTTGTATAAGGCTAAAAAATTATATATTAACTACAACATTTACTATATGTTTCTGAAAATAAGCTACCCTCTCTTTTCTTAGAGAAAAAACATAAAAAAAATTTTTATTTCGAAAATAAGCTACTTCTGATAATTTTTTAAAATCTAAAAGTAGTTTTTATATATTGTTATAGAATGAGATTTATATTTTATCTCTATTAGATTCAGAAGCTTGTTGTAATTCTAACAAGCTATAATA
>CAJVPY010003107.1:0-14694 GCA_910591965.1 Dentiscutata erythropus | reverse complement strand
TAAAGTTTTATATGTAGCTATGATCATCAATAAAATGGTTGATTATTAAAAAGCCGGTGACTTTTGTCAGGGGAGTGCACGTACTGTACGTACGTTACATATTAATCAGTATAATTTTTAAACTACATATGTTACATTTTAATCGGTATAAATTTTAAACTCAGGTACGTTAATTTTGAATTAACGATTATTTAAGAGCAACGTACAGCAACGATAATGAAGGTTCCCACGAAAGTCCATCGGAAAGTTCCCACGAAAATCATCAGATGATAACATTTTGGTATCCTATAATGATACATTTATCCACTTCCGATATCAGTAACAGCAAAATATTGGGATACCCCGATATCTTACTTTTAGGCCCAGAGTGCTAAGAGTAAGTTATCATGGTATCCCTGTTATGTTACCGATATCGATCTGCCTCCTGATAACTTACAAATGTGCTGCTGATATTCAGCAGGTATTTGGCGGATCTATGGCAGACTAACGATTCAACCTGTGTAATTCCAGAGGAAACGCATAATTTTCTGGTAGATTTTTTTCGCAAGTACGTATAAAGATATACTAATAGATTAATTTCAATAGCATTTTAGATTTTTTTTTTTTTTATCTTCTAATATGTATTATCTTTTTTACAATAAGAATTTAACGTATCAACAATGATGCGATAGATAAATTAAATGCGATAACTATGAAGAAACAACTACCAAATTGACAATCAAATTAATATTCAGAACTCTGGACAATTTGTATGTATATTGAATTTTTATTAATTAGTATGTCATAACAGATAGCGCTATAAGTTACAGAAATATTTTTATGTACATTTTAGTTTGCAAGCATTTTCTATGGGTCACATGAACCCGTTACACGGTATGGAGACCTTGGAACAACCCTACCTTAACGACTATGTATACCCGTGCATTAAAGTGGCCTTGTGGCACTGCGCGGAAGTATATTATACTTGGTTGAGTTTTTTTTTTTATAATTATTATGGCATTATGAAAAATAATGCCTTTTATAAAAACATGATAACCTATATTTTGTTGCTTGCGGATAGTGGGGAAATCCTACCGGCCAGTTATGTTGAACGTCAAAAGGGAGACGGTGTTGGATTTACTAGTGGGTCCGATAAATATCAAATCGTGTATGTACAGTAGAAGTACACGTTCGTATAAAGTTAAAGCAAAGAGAGAAACCCAAAATCTGTGCAAAAATGCAAAGAGCCTAAAAAAACTAATGATAGAAATAGTGAAGGATAGAGTGACTAACTGCAGGGTTATCATTCCTGAAATGGGGATCTTTGGCGTCTATAGTTTTAAGTGGAGCTTGCATATGTACGTTCTCGGCTACTCATGTATATATCGAGTTGTGCGTATTTAAAAACAAAAAAGTTTATATTATAATAAACAGGCACCTATTATATCAAAGAAGTGGATAGTGCAACAATTCCTAGGGACTTCACCGAGATGAATGGGTTTATCTATTTTTTTTTGAAACAATCTTAAAGTGGGCTGTAAGTGTTTGTATTCTTCATATTATTATTAGATAAACGTTGGTTCTAAATGTTTGTTTCTGTCAATTTGAGGAACTTGCCTAGTAACTATTAAGTGAATTGTATTTTCGGGTTTATTATTTGATCAAACATTGTCGAATACTGTATTTAATGAAATCCATCTAACCCTAATTTTTATTCTAGTAAGTGTTCTAAAATGAAATAAGGTATTCGAAAAGTATTTGAAATCTGCCGAAAACAAGAATTCTAGTAGATACATAATTCAATATTAGATATCATTGTAACGAGCATTTCTAAATAATAAATATTGTTTTATGGAATCTAATTTTTCAATATATGGAATAGACAATTCAAATTCTGTTTACTGTTGCATTTTTTTTTTAAAAAAAAATACATTGTTTATTGACACTAGTACATTTTTTCGTGAATATTTCGTGAATATTAATGGATCTGAATACGCTAATCGACATTCAGAAAAGAACATCAAAAATAATTAATTTTTTAAGCAATTTTTATTTTTATATACTCTAATACAAATTTGTATATAAAATATTTGATATCGATCAGTTCATTCTGATTAAAAAATTTATTCACATAAATAAATATCAGTTTAATATTATTTTCTTTTGCGTATTATTTAACGGTAATTAATAATATAAATGTTGACATGTAAACATTAATATTGATTGGTTAAATTATTTTAATGTAGTTAATTAATGTAATTTTACGTAGTGTTAAATTTCATAAATTGCATTAATATATCTAATCAAACTTTAAGCAAGTTAATATTATATTTCCTTATTAAGGATTAAAAATAATGGTATGTATGTAAATACGTACATCTTAAAATGATAATCAACATTACATAATTAATTGATTTTGTGTTTGTACAGTATAAGACTGGTTAAAAAAACAAAAATTCAGGGCTCACAGCATTTGATATGCAAATGTCGCAGAATGTTTGTCTCCTTACGATCGGCAAAAAAAACGAAATTCCGAGAGCACAATTGCAGTTATGTAGAACCAAATGACAGGAACATGTGTGCAATTTGGAAAATCCTAAAACGTAACCAATTATAAAAATCCATTGATGTTATCCATTGATGTTAATATAGCAGGAGGTTTATACGATCATTTAATTTTTAAGGCAGTAAACCTATTTATGCAATTATGCAAAACAATCGATAACTTTATAGAACTTATGTTATATTGAATTATCAACAAGCTTTTTAAAACCTCCTGCATAAAAAAGGTCTAATGATTTGAACATTATTGATATTGTTAATTACACGTATGTTTGGCGTCATACGAACTTTAAAACCTTACGACTCTTTGTAAAACAAAATTGAAAACATGATTAGTAACTTATACGTAGTGCATATATCTGATATCAAATTATAAAGATTTTACTTCTGCGATAAAGTTTTTGGACAGTTATTCACGTGATGGCTTAGTATAGAATTTCAGCGTCTAATCAATTAAGATGATTCGCTTCGTTTCTTGATAGCGATAGCGATGGAGATTAAAAAACCAAAATCGGAAATATAAAAAAGCATTAATAATAATAAGAGTGATTCACTGGTAGTGATGTGAATTTCTCAAATCCTAAGTTTCCTACCGGTAGTACCGTTAGGTTCCGGGCACATGATTAGCGTTAGTATCCAATAAAAAAAGGATATGTTGATTCAAAGGCTAACCTATTGGCATCTATTATTTGCATATTATTGACCTAACCCTAACGGTATTTATTTTATGTCGTGTTTTTAGTAATGGTAATGGGTGCTTGAAAAAAATTTGATTTGTTTATTAAGCTTGGAATAAGTGGGAGTAAACGTTCTACGCCAACTTTATAAGTATAAGTGTAAGAATAAATGTAGGGAAACAAAATTAAATGAACTTTACATATAAAGAAAAATCTGCATTTACCCGAATTTACATGATATTCTATATAGAAACAAATTTACTTTTTTGATTAGTTAATTTTCAATTTTTGTTTATTATCACGTTAAAAATTTTAAAAATTCTTAAATTCTATAAAAAAAAAAAGGTCTACGTAGTGCTTACGTAGTGTCTATGTATAGGAAATGGTAAAAATTAACAATACTTTGCCTTAAATTGTTACGCTATATTGTCGAAAATCCATGGGAAACAGGTTTTGGCATAAATTTCACAGCTAATTTTATTATAATTCTGCTATTAATATATGTTGTGGGATAGATTGTTCCATTAAAATGTATATTAACAATGTAACGTTTCACGAAGAACTTTAATTTAGCCAATCCTGATTTTGTTGAAAAAACAAAGATTGTCGATAATTATTAAGATGTATATTAAATATCGGAGAATGAATCAGAGGATAATGGGAAATTTAGTGAAACTTGTTTCATTCCATGTTTCCTTTTTTAAAGCTTCATTTCTATATATAATCACTGCCTTCACGTTTTTGTTATTTTTTCTTACCCCCTAGGTTTCCAAACCCGGTTCAGTACGGTGTTAGCTCTTTTTTACTTTTAATATCCCGCAGACAAGGTTTTGGCAGTGCCAATCTGAGAAACGCTGGTCCGTTTAAAACGAACACGCTTCTCGATTTAGGTCGGAGTAATTTCGCGAGCACACCGTCAATAAGTCGGTAATATCGCGACTTATTTATTTAAGAGAAACCAAGGTGTTGAGTAGCTTGGTTTGAACAATTCAACACCTTCTTCAATGTATCGTTTTCTAGCTCGTTGCTTTATTTTTTTTGTTTCCTCCCTGTTATTCGTATGTTGATTTTTTTTACTATTTTTTTACTATTTTTTTTACTATTTAGTTTTCGGTTCATTACCTGCATTCCTAAATTTTTCAATTTTTTTTATTTCAATTTTAATGATCAGCTTTATACCTTATTCATTGCAACTGTTACTTTCAGAGGATTAAACAGTAAGTTATTACAATTTTGTCTCATTGATTATCTACAAGTAATGACTTTTTTCTTCAATTCTTTCAGTTACCGCAAATCATCTTAGTTCACCATTTTTGATTGGCTATGCTGTGATCGAAGTAGTAGTGGCACCTTCGGGTTTATTTGGAGTTTTTGGTGCTATTTCTAACAATATATTCTTGATGTGCCGTTATTCGCGTGATCATTGGTTCTCTGTTGTTGTTCTGACGATTATTGATGTTGTAAAGATAATTCTTTCATTTACGATGAAATACAATACTATTGATTCTTGCATTACCAATCCCAATGACCTCAATCAAAGAACTGTCTGCGAAAATAAAGTTGACTTTGACATAAAAGCAGGCCTCGTAGTATTTGGAGCGCAAGAAGTTATTTTGGTATGAGATTCTTTTAAAAAAATAAATAAATAAAAATTTGTCTTGTTTTTTTTTTTTCGGGGATCATGAATCTTGAAACATTAATATTTTAAAGAACTTATATGATGGGTTAATAGGTTGCTCTTGGTTCTCTCACATGGTATTGTGCAAAACGAATTTCACAGAAACCAACAAATAAAATAATGCGTGAATCAGAAAGGAGGGAGGAAACTAAAAATATTGACATGGAGGTTCAAGAATCTCATGTAGCAAATGATATTACATCTATAGTGTCTACTGATATCTTAGAAAAAAGGCAACATATGGATCAGGATAGTTTAATGGCAAACCCTCCTTCTCCATTTATCCGTAGACCAACACAACATCAGAGGCAAGAAAATCAAATATCTGATGGAATTAAGCAAGAATATAATCAAATACCTGATGGAATTAATCAAGAATATAATCAAATACCTGATGGAATTAAGCAAGAATATAATCACAACCCAAATAATTCAAGGATACAAGAAAATAATGGCAGCAATTCTAACATTACTCAAAATACTCAGAGGTTCGATCAAATACATACTACACCAACACATAAACCTAGTGTTCCAATACCACAAAAACAATGTTCACAAGGTTTACCACCTGCGCTTCCATCGACTTCATATAATAATTCTTCAAACTCAAGGCCTCCAATTGTTCATCGGCACAACTCGATGTTACCTCCCCGACGATTGGCAAACTATCAGCTAACGTCTCATTATGTACCAGATACGCGTCCAGTAAATGGTAATGGTATGATGTTTCCACCTATTCTAAATCAAACTGAATCTATATCAGGTTTTCAGCCACCACAAAGACCACAACAATTACGGCAACCGCAACAACCACGGCAACCTCAACAACCACGGCAATCGCAACAACCACATGATCAAGTACCATTCTTACGTAGTCATAAACGTTCAGATAGTTTTCCTCAACCCCGACCTCTTCCTTTACCACCTATTGCTAATCATTCTGATACTTATCAGGTTTCACAACAGTCTACATCCCGGGGAAATACTAATTATAAAATCGATCAACCTTCAATTGTTCAGTCAAATGAACCTTTTTTACAATCTAGTTTTTCAAGATCATTACCAAACTTACATGACAGTAGTATAATTGAGCCACCCATACCGATTCCTTATTCTGATACGGTACTTTATACACAACAAATCAATAATGATATTACTCCAATGCCAAATACTATTTATTCACAACCAAAGGCTCTTAACAATTCTTCCAAATCTTTTGAGGCTTCAAATACAATACAAAATTCTAATAATAGGAATTCCTTAAAAAGAATGAGACGAAAATCTGCGCACAGTGTTAGAGGAGAAGCAATTCAAAGACCAGATTATGGTTCATTATATAATCACTATTATGATTTGCAAACTACTTCAAAACTAGGTGTTAATGACAGAAATATTAATAATCAAATAACAAACGATTATTATATAAATAATAGTTATGTTGCTCATTCAAGATTAACAAATCAAGTATTTCCTTATGGTGGTGGTGGTGGTACGCTAAAATCAGGTGGTAATAGTAAAAACATTAATAAACAAAACTTTAACCAGATAGCAAATACTAGTTATACAAATAATAGTTATGCTATTGCTTAGTCAAGGTTATCAAATCATGCAGTCCCCTCGTAACGAAGGAAATAACTTCGAATTGTAACCGTAACCTTGAAACTAAAATTAACTAATAGATTGTTATTACATAGACTAATTTGGCTCTAATTTCTTTTTTTTTTTTTTACAGGTTGCTTTTTTCCTAAAACATACCTTACTGTAAGCATTTTGATTTGTATTATATTATAATATGTATTTTTCGTTGTTGTACTTTGTGTTGGTTGGGTTATTTGGAAGTGTATTTTTTTTTTTATAGTAATAAAAAAGTTTGTAAAATTTTTTTATTCTGAATTTTACTTTAAATATTTAATCGTAAAAATCTTGTATTTTGCATACTATAAAACGTGAAATAATGAAAGAATGTCAATTTTACATGGTAGCCATATGCGTTTCTGGTTTTACCATATTCATTCCTAAAAAAAGCGCTAACGATATATGTAAGTGTGAATGGGAATCATAATAGGTTCGGAATCCACTTAGATTAGAACGGAATAATTATAATAAAAAAATCCTCCGAATCAACGACATATAAAGAGAAACAATAAAAACTCCAGCACGTGAATGTAGTTATTTATACATTATCAGTTATATAGTCAAAGCTCGAGATTACGAATTTTTGCATAGCGAATATTTTAAAATAAAAGAATTTTTTTTTTGCATACTAAATATGTTTAACATATAAATTGTCTTTTGATATAGCGAAGCAGAATGTGAAATTCGCTATATCAAACTTTGACCAGTAGCTATGAATAAAATTTGAGTTTCAATCATTTAGTCAAATAAATTATTAATAAATATGCGATTTACTGTATATATAAATCCTGTTATACCGGATTGTTATAAGTTTATATTGGTATAAGAGAAATTTTTCTTCCGAAAGAGATTATGTCAATAGTAGACTCAAAAAACGCGATAAAACGAATAATCCAGCAAAAATTGTAGGTATATTCGGTATTATTATTGACACGTTGATTACCAATGAAAATTGATGATCAATGTTATGTGATAATCAAACAATATAAATTTGACTTGTTTACACGAAAGTATTCTCACTTCGTTCTTGTATAATTTATCAACTATAAAAATCTATGAGCAAGAATGGAAAATTATTTTTGTTAGAAAAAATTCTTGAATATACATCGATGATCCCAGTTATAGTGATGAAGAAATATTTGAGGCATTTAAACAAGAACTAAGAATGGAAAATTATTTTTGTTAGAAAAAAAATCCTTGAATATACATCAATGATCCCAGTTATAGCGATGAAGAGATATCGGAAGCATTTAAACGAGAACTAAGACTGAAAACCTTGAATATACATCGACAATCCCAGTTATAACGACGAAGAGATATTGGAAGCGTTTAAATGAGAACTAAGACTGAAAACCTTTACACTTTTCGGGTAAAATAACCCATGAACTTAAATATAGGACAATCAATCAATTGGCAATGAATCTTGACGAAACATCTATGTTAAGTTCATTTGAATATACATTGATGATCCCAGTTATAGCGACAAAGAGATATTGGAAGCATTTAAACGAGAACTAAGAATGGAAAATTATTTTTGTTAGAAAAAAATTCTTGAATATACATTAACGATCCCAGTTATAGCGACAAAGAGATATCGGAAGCGTTTAAATGAGAATTAAGTCTGAAAACCAATGATGTTAAATTATACAAAATAGTAATTGCAAACTATCTTAACTGCCTGGTCTCTTAAAAACATTTATAATTGTGATGAGACCAGGCTTTATTGGAAGATGGAGCCATCAAGAAGTTTGGCAAAAAAAGCCATTCCTGGCTTCAAAAAAAACAAACAAAGAGTATCGGTTAGAAGGCATCGAATCTTGGATTCTGCCTTTATTGTACTGATAATTATTTGCTTGGAAGTTTTTGAAATTTTTTGCTTTATTATTTACAAGACTCCTTCTATTTTCAAGATGAAGTAGATATAAATCAAATCTACAGTAATTGAATTATTTCTCAAATTTCGAAAACCTAAGAGATAATTTTATGTTTTTAATAACGTCTCTATTGCCACCTTGATGAATTGGATTTAAGAGAAAAAATTAACTACACTATTTTTATTAATTCACCATTTGTATATTTTTAATACATATATATTGTGTAAGATATAACTATATATCTAAAAATTTTTTTATTAGGAGGTTTCAAAGTTAAAATCAGAAAATATTATTTTATTTTTCTGATTTATAATTCAGCATAGTAAAATGCTATTGAAAAATTTTATTTATTTTCACTTATTTGTTACTCAATTTATCTGTATGAATATTGTAATAAATTTAATAATTTAGTAAATTGAATTTTATGTGAATTAAAAAGGTATCTAAACTATATATGAACATAAAATTTAAAAAAAAACCGTAGTTCGATATACTATATTTAAATTTTTTCTATATCTAGTATATCAATAAAGTTATTAGTATATTTTCTATATCTGCATATCGATAAAGTTATTAGTATAACATCACCATAGTATAACACGAAAAAATTCAGTAATCTTAGAATTTAGACACTCATAAAATGTTTTATGGAAACCTTTCACAATATAACTTTCAAATAAGCAGATAACCCTTTTAAACGTACACTCTTTATCAAAAAAAATCAAATGTTATTAATAAATGTCTCTAATATATATAACAAGGTCAACCAATTCGATTGGCAGTAATTATTATCTTAAAATTTAAAAACATAACTCTTAAATTAATTGAATATCATCTTAAATATAAAATAAAATTTTAACTACAGAATTATTAGATCTTTGATTTTAATCTTGATACGTTGAGGCACTAATGTTACCATCTTCGCTGGTCCAATTGACATGAACATTACCGCTTTCAATAAATTTATCCAGGTATCTGAATATTTAACGTCAAATAAATACCCAAAGTAATCTCTCTGACTTTGAAATAGATTTGTAGGAAAAATTTTTTTAATACTATAACCCATAGAAAGCTAATGCGGTAGAAAATGTAGGAGTAGGAATGCCAAACAGATTCGCTGGTGAAATAACCTGACGACAATATTTAATAGAATTTTGAGAAATAGATCAAAAAAGAGATTCTCAAGATCCGGATTGTTAACGTGAGTATTCTTGATATTACTAAGGAAGGCACTGGTCAATTAAGTAGAAAAATTAATTTTACGAAATAATGCTGTTCATCTTATATAAAAAATAAACTAGTTAATAAAGAAAATTACTTAATAATAGTTTCATAAAACAGCAATTTACTAATGAAAATAGTGAATTAAAAAATTAGCAATAATATGAATCGTTCATAAGAAATCAATTTAGAAGCATAAAGCTTGACCAATTGTTGATAATAGTGTGCTTATTTTTTCATGTTTTTGGACCTTTTAATAATTTACTTGCGTGGATATGTTCATCTTTCAAGAAGAAAGTGTACGAGAGAAAATTATAAGTGTAACTGGGACACCTAGGTTTAGAGTTTGGAGCCAGTTTCAACATATGAAAAATAAAACTAATTTCAAACTCTATCTATTTCAAATTTTTGAAAAAAAGATGAAGTAGGTAAAAAAAAAATAAGTACAAGCAAATGATAAAAAAAATAATTCGTAATATTACCTGCTCTACTGCAGTATCTTTAATTTTTTCAACTAAAGGATTCCTTATATCTAACAATATTCAATCAAGTATGCCTACAAATAAGCCATATTTGAAAATTATAATATATATACTGTATATATATAATTCATATATAATTACCAATAAATCGGTTTTTCTTCCAAATACTAGATTAGCAAATGGAATCTAGAAAATAGGAGCTATAATTATCTTTATCGAATAAGTTGTTCAATAAACCATAAATAACAGAATCAGTCTTGAGTTTTTCAATAAATCGAGCACTAATGATATTAGTGTCTTTATTGAACAAATTTAAGGAACTTTTATATGACTACAAGTTAAATTTAAGAAAAATCATAAATAAGATTATTAACAACCCTTTTTGCTTCATTCTCAAAAAAGCGATCTACCTTTGATACAGTTCGATTATACTATAATAAAACCATAGCCATTAATGTTAAGAATGAACTTTTGGCTCTATAATAAATAAAATAAGAAACTTAAAAATGAAAGAAAAAGGAATAAGTAAGAGTAGGAAGCTGAAAAATTTTTCGAAATTTTATTAAATTCATTATAAGGCAATACATAAAATAATAAAGTAACCAAGTAGACTTTACATTATCGATATGTCTGTATGTATAGCTAATTTTTCAGGCGTAAATTGACGTTCGAGCTTAGAGTTACAGCTGTTTTCATAATTTCTGGGACACCTGAAAAAAATTGGCCGAATGATTAAGTTTGTAATTTCGGTATGATCCATATAATAAAAACTATTTTTGTATCATATAATGACCGATAATGTCAACATTATTAAACTTTTGTTAAATGCTTATCCAAATGTTTAGTGTGTTAATTAGTGATTTGAATTGGTTGAGCCATAATCGGTTAACCGACCCGAACCGAATAAATTTCGGGTAACCAGTTGAGAAAATTCTTAATCAGTTGACCCGATACAACCGGTTGGCGGGATTAATAAAGGGGACGTCTAAAGCAGAGTAGATTCTTATAATATATATTTTATCGAATTAATTTTAGGGTTATGGTTATCTTGAATTATGGTTAGAGCAGGCTTTAGATAGTTATAATATAAGCAAAATTGCCTTCCCAACATTTTTACTTAGCTTACCCAAGGTAGCTTTAGACTGCTATTTTTTGTATTTTCTTGTTTCGTCGGCGATCATCAAAATTCTATAATTCGATTGGTCGTACATCACGTAATTCTGCTCCGCTTTAGACGACCCTGAATTTCCGAAGGTAGTATAGATATTAATCTTAATCTTAATCGGTTAACAACCGGTTGAATGAAATAATTCTATTCGGTTAACCGATTAAGAAAATTTTTCTCAGTTCAAATCACTAGTGTCAATAAGTCTTAACAAGAAATACAAAAAAGGCACTATATATTGATAATCAATAAACTCATTGCATGAATTGAAGTATATATTAAAAGAAGATTCTGTATATAAAATATTACTTTTATTTGTATATATGTACAAGTTGGTTCATAGCTCTTCAAATTGTCATAAAATTAATTCCATCTCGGATCATAATTTATACAAATACCAATCAGGTTGTTTTCATTAAGTTTTAAAATATTTTGTATCAATCATGTTCAGTGAACATGGTTCTTCTGAAAGTGACAAAATCTTTTCTAATATCTATATCTTTAAAAGTGCTTAAAAACCCGACTTGTAAAAGATATGCTGACACCTAAGTGTTCAAAATGATAAGTCTTCTAAATTTTTTTTTTTCAGTGAAGATGCTTTGAAGGTATCATATTTCTGTATTCAACCAGAGATACAATATTCAGTAATATTTAAATTAATTATCTGATCTTATATATATTAAATTTATTGAATCTATTATACCGAAATATCACAACTTAATCGAATCGGCTGAAAAATCATTTGGCCAATTTTTATATTTTTATTAGGTGTTCCAGGAATTATGAAAAATAGCTGTAAGAAAAGAATATATTGAATTCTGACCAGACTAGTTTAACCAATTTGACCAGTTAGTCAAAGGGTTTAGTATTGGTCAAATTGGTCAAAAGATATTTAAATACAGTATATAGTATGTATATGAATATATATTTATATATATATTTATTTTGTATATTAAATTTATTTATTTATAAACTAGACCAATTTGACCAATGAATTAGTGATTTGGAGTAGCTTAGTCATGCCGCAAAAAAGTGTCGGTCCTGTGATTTCCATGCCAATTTGGTTATTTAATCGGAGCTTCAACTAAATATCGCGTTAAAGTGTAAATACGAATTGTGAAAAATGCAATAAACTTTGAAATTATTTGCTGAATAATGTGTCGGTTACGGATTTAGTATATAACTACAATATATAGATATAAGTATAAACAAATATATTTAGTATTCTCAATTATTGTTATTGAAAAGTTTCTTTAGTTAAAAGTTTTTTAAATGGTTTAATTAGGGTTTCGATTAAGGTAAAACTTTGATCGATTAGAGAAGATTACATATAGAGATGTGAAAAGTCCTGTCCGGTCCCGACTCGACTCAGGAGTCAGAGTTTTAATTTGTACTCGGTCCCAAGCAGACTTGGGACAAAAGCTCATTCTGTTATGTAAAATTTGTACATCATATAATTCTACCCAATAGATAATTAATACACATGTAAATTTATTTAATAGATATATTTTTATACATATATATAGTGTAGTATATATAGATTATTTATAATTTATTCTAAAATATTTGCTTCAATCCAACTTTTCAAACATAATAAAGCTCTAGTTGTTTGTTCATGGAGACGATTTCATGTAGAGTTAATTGTATGCCTCACGATAGAAAAGGCACACTCACACGAAACGCTTGTAACTTGAAGTGCATAATAATCAGTCACAATGGAAGCAATAGTAGAAAAACAGGAGAAATTATACTTTCACCATGTTAATAGATTACTATTTGGCTCTGAAGGTACTGCAATATAAGTAGCTACTTCATTTGTTAAATTTCTCGTCAAATCTTCTGTTTTATTTGAATTAATTAAATTACGAAAACTATCTAATGAATTTGTTCGTTTAGGTAATGTAATCGCTTTATCAGTGTAATATATTGAATGTAACTCTTTTAGCTGAATTATAGCTAATTGAAGGTTATTTCCATTAAAGAATTCAAGTTTAGTAGATGGATCAAGAAGTGCAGAAATTGTAGAAGATTGAAAGAGATAAGTCCAATAATTTTCTAATTTTATTTTCATTCCTGTTGCCACTTCATAATATGCACTATTATTTAAAATAAAATAATCTAGATGTGCAAAAAGGCCTTGAACAATTACTCTTAAAGATCTGTGAGAAGGTAACGAACCATTTGAAAGTAATAATGTTGTATCATAAAAAGGCTTAAGAAATTCTAACATGTTTTCAACTATTTGCCAATCATTTGGCTCTAGATATTCATTCCTTAAATAAGGGCATAATTGCACAAGAACATCAATAATGTTCTTAATTTCAATAAAATGTTAAAGCATAAAGTATGTGGAGTTCCATCTTGTGTCAACATCAAGTTCAGAAGAAAGAAAAAGTTGGTTTAGAATAGCTAATATTCTTTTAATATCTTCTAAAAGCATTGGCAAATTTCTAATTTTATTACAAATTTGTCGTGCTTTTTTAATTTGGGTTTCATAATGTTTTTGATCTTCTTTTACAGTAAGATTTAGAACATGAGCTGCATATCGTATGTATATAAATACAGGGTTCATATTTTGCTAAAGGTAATGCAAACAAGTTTGATTGTTCGATGCATTATCTCCAGTAAACCCAATTACTTTTTCCTTAATTTCAAAATCCTTTATGAGCTTAAGGATATTCTCTCTAAGATAATCGCCCATATAAGCATCGTATAAAGGAATTAGATCAAGAAGAATAGTATGCATTATCTACTCTAAATCGACCCAATGGATAGTAACTCCAAGAAAAGGCTGTTGAGTACATGCTGTTCACACATCAAGAGTGAGAGCTAGTTTACTTTTATTATTTTTTAAAATGTTTTTTACTTTTATATTTTTTAAATCAAATCGTTTTTTAATATCATTGGAGATGCTTTGACAACAAGGAATCTTGTAACGTGGGTCAAAAGCAGAAAGCAATTTAATAAAATAATCTTCTTCAACGAGGGAAAAGGGCTGTTAACTACATATAATAAATTCCAATAAGCTATGGTCTAATAATTCTACTCGATACCTATTGTTGAATATATATGGAGAAAGGCAGATGGATTTTGCAGTCGATTTTTTAAATTTTTTAAAGATAGCTGTATATCTATCTTTAAAATAACGCTTTATTGTCAATAATGAGGTGAGTAAACTCTATTTACTCTTATTTTTATCACAGGCTTTACAAATACAAGTGCCATCTTCAAGTAGATCAAGATAATTATGGATAAGATCTTTTTTTTATTTTTTGGTTTTTTAATGGGTTGACTTGGATTACTAATACTCTTAGAAGAGTTTTTAAAATAAGATTCAATTGTTGTACATCAGCAAATTTAATAGGGCGTAATATTGCGCAATAATTTACGAAGCGTAAGAAAACCGTAATATTACGTAATA
>CAJVPY010003106.1:0-14699 GCA_910591965.1 Dentiscutata erythropus | reverse complement strand
CGAATATGAAAATCTAACCTTAATTTAGAAATTACCGGCAATACAAAATCCGGCCACCTAATTGTTAACCTTAGCCGGCATGGGATTGTTACGTCAGACACCGTACAATAAGATAGTTATTGTATGGTATGTTGAATAACTAGTTACACACACAGGTTCATATTTAATCCCGTGCCTTCGGCACGGAATATAACCCCGTGTGTAACTGGGTTATTCATTACATACCCATACAATAACGTTTTAAAAGCTCGGGTAGCATGTGTAACTATACGAATTTGAACGGTCGCTCCTGTTAGGTTATGTAAAAGTTTTGAGTCCATGTTTTGCGGGTCTTCTTTTTCTCCCCAGCTTTTATATTGGTGGAATTATTTTAGAAAGGAATAATTTATGAAAATGGAGAAGGTTCAGGCATATTATTCCATTATTCTGCCTTAAGTGTATTTGGAAACTGATGGTTACATGATATATTGATTGTGAAAAAATTTTGGCTCTCGTATTGTACTTTAATGATATTCAGTTAATTCACAATTCACTTTAATCCAGTAGCTTTTTACAATTTTCAATCATTCGACTGCTCTTGTGACATACGGCATTACCAAAAGCCCCATGCTTGTTTTAAATCACGCAAATTTAAGATATTTTTAGAGGAAAACTATTCCTCAATCACCTTACTACAAAAGTATGATATTGTCAGACGTCTTTCCTATGGATTAAATATAATTCATTCTGAGGGTAAAGTATATCGTTGATCTACATTCTGGTATTACTTTATAAGAATTCAATGCGTTGTTTCATTAATGATCTTGGATTTTGTGGCCTGTTGGGATGCCTATAAATCAAATATATGGTCAACTTCCTTATGTTGCCTCTGAAGTTATCTATGAACGTAAATACACTACAAATTCTGATATTTATAGCTTAGAAATAATTATATGGAAAGTATTTAATGAAAAACTCCTTTTACAAGTTTTCCTCAGGAAGATAAATCTGGACATGGTCTTGAATGCCATATACTTAATGGGGGATGACTTGAATTTACGCATAACATATCACAAGAATGTAAACATATAATAACTCTTATATGATTATATTAGAATGCTGACTCTACCCTAATGTGTGACTGAATGCACACACAGTTTGGAAACGAACCGAACCAAGTTATACGACATATAAAAATCAAAGTAATAAAAGTCAACAGATTATTATTTCTTCGTCTTTTAAATTTTTTAAGCATAAAATTACGTTATTACTAAAAAAAGGGTTGTAAAGCTGATGATAGAACGACTAGTGAAAAAGTCGAAATCCCAACAAGCCGGATATACACTTTTTCAGAAATGCCACAACCAAGAAATGCTGAATTAGGTAATTTCAATATTTGAAAGTTAGAATTTCTCATTACATTTTTTCAGAATGTGACAACCAAGAAATACGATACAGCCAGGGTGGTCCCCAAAGTGCGGATTACAAGTCCGTCAAGCCATTACCGCAGCACATAGATGATCATATAAATGAAATGCTGGAATATGCAAAGACAAAAATTTGGCTTTTACGTATGACTGTATATTACGGCGATTGCGCGGTATATGGTGTGACTATGCGAATAAATGTGCGTAAATTCTTGTCTTTACACAATATAGCATTTCATTACATATATGTATGATGACTTGATGGACTCGTGACCCAATTTGCAACTACTTACTGTAATACAAATTATTACTGAACTTGGTAATTTTTCTTTTTTCTTTTTTTTTTGAATTTCTGCTTGCAGAAGAATTTCTTTAATCTGAGCTTCTGAAATATTTTTCAGATAATTTATAGTAGTTAATAGTTGTGTTTTATCAGTGCACAAATAAATAACGGTCTACACATTTTATAGAATATCCGTATTGTTATTTTCTAAATAAAAAAAAAATTAAATTCCAGTAACACCCATTATTTTCTTAATCTTTACCTCAAAAAGATAGTAATTAGATTGTGATTGAAATATTATCAGTATGTGGTTTTGTAATATCAACCCAAAACTGAAGAATACCATGGCTCATCGTGTTCTTTTGGCATTTCTTTCATCACTTATCGGTGCTTTTTTCGTCACCTTTTCAAATACATACATTTTTGGTCAAACTAAAATAAATTTTTCTATTGGTCAGATTGATGAAAATCAAAACAACGTAAATTACCATAAATTATAAATTTTTCTATTGGTCAGATTTAGCACTTTTCTTGAAATTACATTTTACCTGTTACTATTTAACGCAATCAGAGAATTTTTCATTAAATGTACTCAATAAAATTTGTTACATCGACCAATAAGTCACATGACTTCGCAGACCTGTGGGACTGCAAAATCATATGATCATGTATCAATTTTCGCCATCAAATTAAGCTTGCATATTAGCTTTTAATCATTGTATTAGTGATAAAAAATGTATATAAAAAATGTCAAATGCTAGGAAACATCTTATTTAATGAATATTTTTTTAATTATATTAATAAAAACTATTTATATATACATTAGTTGTGCCAAATATTTAAAATATTCTATAATTTCACTACTTAGCAGATTAATCACATGCCTTATTTCAGCATTCACTAGTGCTAAAATATACACGTGACATATTTGTTTAACATATAGCTATTACAGTATTATATAGTTATGATTATACAGTATCAAAAATGTTGACCCTCTTAATGTTAATATAGAACACCTCATGAATTACCAAGATAGCCACTTCACAATATTTAATATCTATGATGAATAATCTTTATATAATATGGTTTGGTGTCAATTACAGTCATCTCTCTATATAGTTACATCTCATATAATCACTCAAATGTAATCACATTTATGTGTAGGTCAAACTATGATTTATTTTATAAGAAAAAAAACCTCTATATAAGCACAACTCCTTTATAAGCACATTTTGAAAAAAATTTACTATGTGTCCAATTGTGATTGTATAGAAGTACGACCGTATATACATTTAGTGAAGAGACTAACAATATGATTCTTAATTATTGCATTCAAAATTTAAGAAAATTTTTTTTCAATGGATCACGGGCATGCCATTTTAAATGATATTGAAAAAGCTAAAAAAAAAATTGAAAAGATTACATTACATAGTTTTTTTTAGCTTTAACTAAGGATTTTAAAAGTATTGTAGATAGGGTTGTTAATGGAGCGGCATACTCTGGAGCAACTTGGGTTATACTCTAGTTTGAGGTTAGAGTGGGTTGAGATTTTAAGAATTATATAATAACGCGGAGCAAAGCTATTTCTTATAACCCAGGTTGCTCCATATTAGGAATGGTAAAAAAACAGTTTAAAACTGTTTTTTGTATTTTTTAATTAAAACACACAAATGTTTTAAAACATAAGCAGCAAAGTTTGATTAGTTAATTTCTGTGCTGGCCAAGTTCTGTAAAACAATATTTGCTTCAAGAAAATTTTTATACGAAAAAATATTCAATTAAAAATATCATATTTATTGAAAATATTTAAAATGTAAAGAATTTAAACATGTATTTGCATTGTATTTAGTATACAGATTGTGTAATTTTTTATACTAGCGCCAAATTAAAAAATATACTTTATTATTTAAGTACATTGATAATCTTCAAACCAACCATCCTCCTTAATACCTTTTTGAATTCTCAAAGTTTGATAGACAGATACGAGCTTTTTTACTCGATCATTGTCTAAACATGCACGATATTTAGTATGAATATAACCAAAGTTGGACCAACAACGTTCTGCAGAGGCTGAAGAAGCTAGAATCGAGAGAGCTTAGCAGGCAAGCTCAACCACAAGCGGAAATTTATTTGAAAAATTCGATTTCTACTAACTAATTGGACTTGAATGTTCGATGGATTCCCAAAGCAATAATTCAGAGAATTTATCAGTTTTAGCGATGTATTTCTGAATAACTCCATAAATCTTAAAAAAAAAAAAAAAAAAATTAGAATTAAATTTTTTTTTTAATAAATATTATAATATTTACATTTGCTACAATTTGAAATATATAGACTTTTTTAAGATATGGAATAATGATATCCTCAAGATCATTCGGCTTTAATGATTTTTCACGGATTCTAAATATAAATTTAGTATTAATATTAATTAATATTAAATTTTTTTAAATATAGTAAGTAATATATTTACTGAGAGTCTAAAAGATTTGCAATTGCCATTGCAGGATGAAATGCAAAATCAAACTAGTTTTCAATTAAATCAAGAACCTTAAGTTTAAAATCCAAATTAAAGTCACACAAATTAATTGATTCACGAAGTAATTGCCATTCGGATTGGGCATGTGAAAGTAAAGGTTCATCTGATTCGAATATACGTATAAGCTTGACAAACGGTGCTAAGAATGATACCAATCTTTCTAATTCTTTCCACAATAAATCATTTAGTATTTGATTTCTAAGATCATGTGCAATTTTTTTATTAACTTCGGGATGTATAACAGTCATTTGTATTCCCAACCTGCATCGAAAAACAGATTTAATCGCATCTAAACAAGTTCCCCAATGAGTATCTACAGGTTGAACCAAGCTAATCGTATCTGGCTGATTTAACAAGATCGATTCTGCTTTGGGATGTCTCCGAAAAAAACTGATGATTTGCTTTACATTATACATTAATTTGTCTACATAATCTAGTTTAAGTACATCCTTAATTAAAAGATTGCCAATATGTGCATTACAACCTAAACAAACCAATCGCAGATAATCTTTGTTTAGCAATTTCCAAGCAGCTCTCATAGAGCTAGCATTGTCTGTTACAATGGTAGCAAACTTAGAAGGACCGACAAGTTAAATTATATTCTTAAATTCATTATAAATATACTCTGCAGTGTGTAAGTCAGACCCAGTAAATTTTGCATCATAAAAAATAGGTCTCGGAAGACAAAGAATAAAATTTAAAACAGATTCTCTCCGAATATTCGACCATCTATCTGATACTAGCGTAATATTCATTGCTTCTTCTAAGATCCTATCTAAACTTTGCTATTCAATTTGATATTTCGAATCAAGCAGATTGTTAGCCAAGTTGCGTCGATTAGGACTAATATAAAATAGGTCTACAGTTTTAATATAATGATACATAGCTTCCATAAATTCTTCCCAAAAAGGGTTTTCAATATCCGTAAATGGAATACCAGATGAATAAAAGAATTTGGCTAATATACTATCAACGTCAGATTTACTTAATTTCATTTTGTCAGTCTTGAACCTCTAATGAATCTTTTATATTTTTAGAAAGCTTATTACATTTTAATAAGTGCTCTTTTAATCGAGCAATTAAATCAACACAATCTTCTTCGCAGTGATTACACTTTTGGCAAGGTGTCTTTTGGCCTTGTATATCAGTTTCAGTAACTTTTGTTAAGTTCAACTAGATTTCTTTGAAAAGGGGCCTTCCACGAGACATAATGAATAATGAATGATTAATTTTTTAAGATTGATAATTGTAACGATAATAAATATATTTTATATTGATAATTGTAATGATAATAAATATATTTTTTTATTAACTTGCTTCATAATTTTACCATAATAATGATTACGTCAAAATGTTTTAAAATATATTAAAAACTATTTAAACACAGCAATCATGTTTTTTAAGATCACGTTTTAAAATATTTGCCATCTCTAAATATTACCTGATGATTTGCATTAATTACCAGGATGTATCCAATAAGTCTGACGAAGAAAGAACCAGTGAAATGACGAACTAATAGTAATTTTGGAAAAAAATATAAGATTCAGAATATTCAGAGGACATTATAAAGGATCTTATTGAAAGATGGACAACTGCAATTTTATATTTCATTGATCAAATTAATTTCGTCAAGAGTTTTGTCAATCGTTAGTAGTTTCGTCAGGCATCATTAGTGGAGGCATGCTTGTAAACAATAAGAGGGGTATGCTTTGAGTCGAAACATGACCCTCAAGTGTGCCTAAAAGATTTTTCGTGACATATACTCTAGAGATAATCTAGAGAGTGTGTATTTAGTGAGGTCTTAGTATACGCATTTTTTAAAATTTATGAATTTCTTATTATCATATTATTTATTATTTCTATGTTCGGATTACTATGTATACAAATTTTTGATTTGCATTGATTTAATAATTTACAGCACTCTTAAAGAAGAGTGTTTGATTAACTGTGTTATTACAACGAAAGAATCTGACATAATAGAATTTTTGTAATGATATCGAAAAAAAATGGATGTTCATAATGAAAACAACTTCATAACAAAATAGGAGCATGCTTTAACGAAAATAATGTTGTAACAAAAAGAAAATATTTATAGCAAAAAATAATGCATTTAACAGAAACAAAATTTTTATAAAAAAATGTTTATATAAAGTAAAATGTTTTTACGATACAAAAAACTGATCGAAAAAAGGATTTATAACTAAGGAAAAATCTTGTACCGAGAATAAATGCTTAAAATAATATAACGAAAAAGTTGTCATTAGCAGTAAGCCTGACCCTATGAAGGAAAAAAAAACAAAAAGGTTATGTAACCGAAAAAAAAAACAAAAAAAAAGTTATATAACTGAAAATAATATTCTTATAACAAAAAAAATCGAAAAATCATTTGCAATCAAAAAAGAAAAAGAAAAAAAAATGCCTACAAATGAAAATAAATGTTTAAATTAAACATAACAAGCTCGGTAGTAGGCCCTATCCCACATAGTGGGATATTTGAAAATTAAACTAATATAATGATTCCAATAAGTATATATTATCTTTAAAAAAAAAACAGAGTTTGGCACCTTGAAAAAATGACTAATAACACAAGATTATAAAAATCTTGTTTATTATAAACTTCATCTGAAAATGGGAATTTTCAAAGCTAAAGAATTCTTTTATAGGAATTTCATAAGTTGCGTTGTAAGTATTGTTAGGCATTTTTGATTATTACTATCTCTTTGTTTTACAACTAGAGATATGATCTCATTATCTTTTGGGCATCTGAATTAATAGATATTAATTGAAATATGAAAAGGATAACAATGCACAAGGCATAATACAAAAATAAAAACTGGATTTTCAAACAAATAAATTTTCATCTTGATATAAGTTGTCATCAAAAATTATACAAATAAAAATTATAATTTAAAATATATACAAGTTAAAATAAAAGAAATATATAATAAAAGTATGATATTTATGATTCTAAATTTGTTAGAGCTCTCATTCTGTCCTAGGAGTTCAATTTGTCGAATCAACTCTTCATTACATTGAGTTGATTCAATTCTTTTACTCTTGACAAATTGAATCAGATTTAATCTCAAATACTGTTTATCTGTAAGAATAAAATTGAATTCGGATGATTCCACTCTATTTAATGATTTCTTAGTAAAATTATTCATTGATGGAGCTATTAAGATACCAATGGTTTCTATTTTACTGAATCTTGACAATACACTTCAAATTTACGCACTATCTTAGGCCTAATTTTATCACAATCCTTATTGTTATAAAATAAAATAAAAATTTAATATCATAAAATAAATTAAAATTGATTAAATTAGATTATATGCCTTTGGAGTATGTATAGTAATGATCATTAATCAATTTTTTTTATGATTAGTGATAATGACATTAAAAAACACATTAAGAGAAGACTTAATACTAATAAATATATTTTATTTATTAGTTCAAGAGACATCGTAATTTAACTATCACTTATTATAAAAAAAAAATTTTATTAATAATTTCTATCACTAATTATTAAAAAATTTGATTAATGATCATTACTATATCACCTGTTATACCTTGCATTGAACAATTATTGTATATCCTTTCCAGACTTCTATCCAATTGATATCTCTGTCGCCTGGTGCGTGTCTATCAGATTAAACAATATAAAAAAAAATTAAGTATTTATCTTCATTATCATCAAGAATCAAGAAGAACATTCATAATCATATTTGATTAGGCCACGAAGAGCTTTCAATTCTCGATTCATGTATCCTATTCACTACAGCTCTAGAAAAACTCCATAAATAACTTTTTGATAACATGAGAAAAACATTCATAACCATGTTGACCACATGTTTATGGCCACAATGAGCTTTCATTCTTATGATTTACATCTAGTGGCAGTGCAACTTCAGCTGCATAACAACTAAACAATGACTCAGTGAATATTCACTCAAATTTACGTAATTCTATATACATATTCATAAAAATAATTATAATTCTATCTTCAAAACCTTTGCCATTCTTTCCATTCTTTCGCGGCGACTTTTGAGCAATATCAAAGTTAACGTGAGACATTTTTTTTTAAATTAAAAAACTACTACATGCTTAATATCTAAATCATTACCCTTTTTCTTTGCATTATTTTGCTAAAAACAAGTCTCAAGTATGAATAAACAGTAATAGCTAAAAAAGTTGTAGATCTATATAATGATAAGATTAAAAATCAAAGTTACACAAATAATGAGTAAGGGTGAAAATCAAATACAAATTAAGTATAATTCCAGAGAAAGGTAAAATATAAATTCAGGCAAATTTAAAATATAATTTTAGGCAAAATTATAATATCGATATAAATTTAGACAAAATTAAAGATTAATACTAATTTATAGCATTATAAAAAAATATAATAGATATGAAATTAAAAAAAAACTTAAATACTTATAAAGAAATAATTTGGCGGACAAAGATACCTGAAAAAAAATTCATCAATTGCCAACTAAGATGACGCAGCTTTTGTGCTATATTCATAATATATAATAAATATTATTATTAATTTAAAATACCACTAGGGCTAGATCTAATACAGTAATAAATTTGCTAATGTGAATAAGAAAATTTTCTGATCCAAATAATCTTTTAATTTTTAAGTGCAATTATTAATTCACTGGATTTCCACTTTGATCTGTACACTGTTCCGAATCCCCCATCACCATTTCTTAAAAAATAGAGAAATCATTATTCAAATTTTGGCCTAAATTAGGTTTAATGCTCCGTATGCACTAACTATATTTTATTGCATGGACAACCCGTGCTTTTGTCACTTACTTATTGGCACGGGATTGTTACGTCAGATAGAATTAGAAGTAAAATGTAACTTGCACAAATTCTGTGATTTATATAAATGTGCTTATTTAATTAGCCACCGGTATTTAATTATTCCATCTTCCGAAATTTACTAACATTATTGG
The DNA here is from genome assembly GCA_910591965.1 of Dentiscutata erythropus. Lineage (NCBI taxonomy): Eukaryota > Fungi > Glomeromycota > Glomeromycetes > Diversisporales > Gigasporaceae > Dentiscutata > Dentiscutata erythropus. The sequence goes on along the minus strand of CAJVPY010003106.1, from coordinate 5,507 downwards.
CTCAAGTCTGTGATATTTTATGATGATTTCTTTAGAATTTTGCAGTATTTTTGTGTATTCTGTGGTAGTCTGTAATGATTAAGGTCAATCAATTTCTGTAGCTAGCTGTTTTTAAGAAAAATTTTGCTGTTTTTTGTAATCAGATCAAATGTGTTGTCGTCAATAGAAATAAGATTGACATTCTAAAAAAGATTAATTCCTTAATTTTCACAGCTCGTAACTCGATGAAATTTAAAGTTATCTTGATGACTTAATATTTAAAAGTAAGCTTAGATCGTAAGCTTTCTTTTGACTATTAAATCATTAAGATAGCTTCAAAATATGAACTGTGAAAGTTAAAGTATTCAGGTAATTCATATGGCTTTATATGTAGCAAGTAATCAATTATTTAATCATTATGTATTTGTACCAGATACAATTAGAAACGAGAAACTGACGAGATAAAACCCAAAATTTTTATGCACGATTTTAACATTTTGATTGATTACAACTTCGAGAACTTTTGGAAAATGAAATTTTGTGATCTGGTCCGAATTATGAAATTTAATTTCTTAATGCCAGTCAAATCCAAAAATTACGAAAAATTGTCATCAAATGACTCAGCATCATCACATGATTAATACGTTTCTTAAAATCGAATCGATTCCCACAGTTGCATCTCTTGCATTTTGATATATTCACTTCCTGTTTCAGGTCTCAAAATCTTGTTTTATATTGCTTGAATATGGTATTATTTAGTATATAAAGAAACCTTTGTGTGAAATTTTCCCAATATGAAAATACTAACTTTAAATACCTTATAATGAACAGACTAAAGAAAAGAATAAAACTTACTAAGAAAACTAAAATGAAAGATGGGGTTGAGGATGGAAATTCAGGAGATATATATGACAAGTTCTTCGGAATTTATGATCTGAGAAAAGTTTTCGCAGTTGAATTTTTTGCATGGCTCCTTGCTCAAGGAATAGAATCAGATTTTAATGACGACCAAAGTACAAATAATTTCTTTCTCAGAGTTGACAAACTACAAAACGATACATGCTGGAGACCATATAAAAAAGAGTTTGAAGAAACTCGCAAGATTATTTTTACTTAATATTTTAATATTTTATCATTATATCAATGATGAATGAATATTAAACCCATCAAATCAACATTGACAAAGTAATTTACAAGCAGGAACAAAGAGCTTTTTTTCTCGTGCTAAGCTGCCCCTACTTAATCTCATTTTTGTCGATGGCAATGTACTGCCAAAATTCACCTGCAGAATTTGTTAAAACTAACATTTACATGTGGGTGATTTTGACTTACGCTTTGTGATTTGATATGCCATTCTTTTAGAAAAAATATATTTCTGAGGATATCTTATTTCTTCAATATAATTGTATTTTATACAAATAATTAATTTTTTTTTTTTTATTGAATTCAAGACGGATAGAAGAAAGGGCAACAGAAATGCACGCATAGCTTATATAAATATGATAAAAAATAGTGATAAAAAGCTTGTGTCCCGTACTTTGGAGTATATTGAAAACCTAGAAAATAAGTTGATACCGATGACAAGCTTTGATAAATCTCTCCGGAAAAGATTTATTACTAATATAAGGGCCATCAGTGTTAGTACTTTATTATTTATTGACCAGTATCAAAATTTTGGTTTAATATTTAGTAATTATAGGATCAAAAAGATGTTTCGAAATGGACACTAATGGATAAAAATAATATTGAAATTGATGTTGTCAAAACAATTTGTCGAAGTATTACTGAGGAAATGATAATGAATCTAGAGTATAATAATCCTTTATTATCATACGTGGCTGATTTTTCAAATCTACCCAAAGAAATCAAAGATGCATTTGATGAGCAAATGCTAATCACAATGACAGCCCCACCAATAAAATTCTATCGAGACATGGATCCTATTTCAGAAAAATATCTTGTAAACTTGTATGAAAACCAACAAGTATGTGAAAAATTATTTCCACAAGTTAGCGATACAAGCTCTTTATTTCTGGAACAGTATTTTCTTTGGAAAGCATGCTGCAAACTGTAAGTGAATAGATAAATAAAAATGAATATTATTATACATTTCATTTTGTATCTTAATTTCAATAATCAGTAAATTTCTTAAAGATTTGAGATGTGGAATAGTAATAATTTTAATAAAGACTTCACGACTACGTTTAATGAAGGTACATGGGAACATTTTGCATTACACCCAATATTTGATATTTTGACTTTAAGTTTAGATAAATGTGTGTTACGCTGGTATGTAAGAATTTGCAATTATTGTAATTATCTAACATATTATAAGCTTCTGTGTTTTCTTTGTGTTTTAGGGGTGAAAGTACATCGAGTGCGTCAAAATATCGGAAGACTGAAAATATAAGATTTGAGATGGAAATACGTGAACATTTAGATCGAATAATGGCACCGTTTCTCACATTTTTACAAGCAAAGAAGGCAGATACCTGGATTGAAATGATGATTGCAAAAAATCTCTATGAGATTGTATTTGCTGAAACATCAGGGTCACTATTTCAAGCTACATGTACAACCAAAAAGGTGTATAATGATAAATGTAAATTAATACACTTTGGGCATGATTCAAAAAATAAGATGCTCGACAAACTTATTGAGAAGAAATGCACATATTTATCTGATTGGAAGAATCTTTGTAATGATATTCGTAAGGCTGAATTGTTATTATTCCAAGCTTATGGTAAGTTAAGCTTTATATGTTTCTCTAGTATCGAATCCTGTCCCTATTAGTTTAATTTTTGACGTTACTAAACACATTTGTTTCAATATTTTAGAAGTGAAGCTCAAAGTTCTTGTCTTAGATTGTCCAGCACACCCTTTTTGTCACGTGAGAGAATTATTTGACTTAGATATTCCATATAAAAAAGTAGCGATAGAAGAATTTAAGATATTTATTCAAGCTTTATGGGCAATCAGATGTGCACTATCTGATATTATTCATGATTATGAAAAAATAGGAGAAAGATTGTTAAAAGATTATAATAAGATTGCTGGTTCAGGTCCGTATGAAGTTAATTGTGGAGTACGAGGCTATCAATCACACCCTTCTCCGTAATGCAAAGCATTTTTTTTTAGCTATCTTAGAAAATGCTTCTTAAATATAATCAACAAAATTACATAATAAAATCTTTCATTACAATAATTCAAAGTTAAATCCAAAGAAACTTCGAATCTTTCAGATAAAAAATATTTTTTTGTCAAACTTGATCGAATACCTCATTAAACTCAGAAAGAAACATTCCGCTTCAGTAACTTTGAACTTTCTGTCACGTGTTTCGATAGAAAGTTCAAACTTAATTTTTAATATTGAATGCATCAAAGAAACGTAGTTTTTGCTCGACTCTTACAGATAAAGTATTCTTAGTTTAATTTAAAAAGATAAAAGATAACATTTTCTTAAAATAAAAATTGATAAGTAAAATTTTAAAGCAGATTCTTTGGATAAACTAAATTGTTTTAAGGATACATAATTAATGATATTGCAATCAAAATTATATCTATAATAAATTTTTTAAAAAAAGTTCTTTTCTACAATGCCTTTAAAATCCTTAGTTAAAGCTAAAAAACCATATGATGTAATCTTTTCAAATTTTTTTTTTAGCTTTTCAATATCATATGAAATGGCATGCCCGTGATCCATTGAAAAAATTTTCTTAAATTTTGAATGCGATAATTAAGATCACCTATTTTTTGTATTGTTAGTCCCTTCACTATACGTATGTACAGCCCTTCACACAGTTGGGCACATAGTAAATTTTTTTCAAAATGTGCTTATAAAGGAGTTGTGCTTATATAGAGGTTTTTTTCTTATAAAATAAATCATAGTTTGGCCTACACATAAATGTGATTACATATGGAGTGATTATATGAGAGGTAACTACATAGAGGGACGACTGTAATTGAAACCAAATCATATTATATAAAGATTATTCATCATAACTTCAAACTTTGTCATGAAAAACGTAACTTTTGTACATCATCCGAGTTATATTTACCAAGGTTACAGTCTACCAGAATTACTAGAATTCAATTTACCAGAATTAAACGAATTAATTCTACCAAAATTATGTCAACCAGAGTTACGATTAACTCTACCAAAATTTTGTTTACTAGAGATAGGATTGTAAAATTACCGTAAGTTACTTGTAAATTACCATGGTAAGTTACTGTAAGTTACCAAAAATATATGTCGTCTAAAGTAGGACCGGAAAACATTGTTATAGGTCTCCACTATAAAAAATTTGGATAAATTAAACCAATTGGATACATCTAAATAAATAGAGGATCAAACATTTTACATTAAACTTTGAATTCAGAATTTCAATCAGTTGTTTAAAGAAAATATAAGTTAAATTTAATGATTGACCGTTAATTAAATCGAACTATATAATAGCTATATGGCAAACATATTTAGCAAAATTTAAAGTTTCTGCTAAGCTATACTCAATCGGGTATTTTGCGACTATTTAGCAAATCCAATTCTGTAATTCAAATGCCTTAAATTCAATTAAAAATAATTAATTCAACTCTGGACGTAATTACTCAATAGTTGATAAGAACTCTTCAGACTTTATTTTTTTGTTTGTTATATGAAATAGTAAAAAATTAGGTATTCTATATTATACTGTACTTTACATGTGGATGAAATTATCGAAAGTCGATCAAAAGCTTTATTAATTGTGATCCAAATGAATCAATTTCTTTTCTATTAAAAATTAACAAGTAATATCGAACAATAGCAATTTACTATTGTGTTGTATTATTTTATAACCGGAGATACGAACAAATTAAAAATTAAAACCTATTCCATTCTCTAGTTATTATATTGCAGTATTCGCCAATGTAAACTTCAATCAATTAGATCGTAGAATATTGTAAGCTTATTATCAATGTTAATTAAAGCTTTTAGATAAATCGACTTATTTTTATTTTACTAAATTTTCAGAAAATGAGAAAAAAGCAGTTGTTAACCAAATCGATCCATCCAATATTTCACTAAAAATTGATAACATCAAGTTATTTTATATTGTTAATACAAATATTCAAATCATTAAAATTTGTTACAAAGCTCCAATATCACATGATTTCACCGACCTATGGGTCTATAGAGTCACATGTTTATAAATCTAACATTTTAACTTTTTGCAATAAATCTCGTTGAATTCGGGAGTCTTATGGCAAGCATTATCACCATTTAAAAGATCTTTGAGAAATCGATTATATTTAATATTTTCAGTTCTGGCTAAATATTTTGAAGTAAGACTAGATTCAACAAGGATATTTGCTGGGCGAATTATGTGAAGCAATATTAATAATCCAATTTTAGGCATTATTCCTCTACGAATTTATAGTAATAAAATTCTGACATGTGTGACAGTATCCAAAGTGATTTAACTGTTTCTTGAAATACTATTTATATGTGCATATGATGTATAATACTGTGATGAATAAATATTTAGGCTATA
>CAJVPY010003105.1:0-14700 GCA_910591965.1 Dentiscutata erythropus | reverse complement strand
TGCTTTGCATTTAACTAAAAAGAACATGAAAAATGGTTTATTGATTAATATGTTTTCCTAAGGTATTTCTTGAATGTGTGCCAGATTATTGGCGTCAGTGTTTGAAATTCAAATTTATTTTGTTTTCAAAAAGAACAGTTTTTACAATAATTTCTTACGTTCTCAAGAATTTTTAATGTTCTTTATATAGAAAAATTTTTAATATTAAAAATGATCTCAAATAGAAGACATGTTTAATGATTTGTATTTTCAAAAATTATGTCTCTGAGAACACTAGGAGCATCGAATTTTAAACACTGATTGACATAATAATCATCTACATGAATCAAATTTATATTTGCGTACATCTGTAATATCTTCTTCTGAATAAAAACTTTCTACCTTGGCTTTGTCAATCGTCCTTTACTTTGTAGGTTTTCAATTATTATTCTTTTTTGTGTTTAAGGTATGGCGCAGGTAGATTATGTGAAATTTTCTCTGTTTAAATAATCTTTTATAAACTGTACAATCTTCCTTCCAAAACTTATTATTTCACGTATTTAATTAAAACCTTGATGAGTTATTCTGAACTGTAAAAAAATGACAAAAAGCATATTATAATAAGAGTTCTTGATATTAGAAACAAAAATAAAATATGCTTTTCGAAAATAAAAAAAAAAAACATGATCGAGCAGAAATAACTTTAAAAAATGATGTTTCGTTTTATTAAAATTTAAAACTTCTATTATTGTATTTTTTTGTATTTGAATTTTTAGTTGATTAATGTGCATACATTCGAAGGATGTTTACATATTTATGATGATATTAGGTAATTCTTATTTTTTAATTTATAAACTATTCTTTTATTAAAAATCAGTTGATGTATCAAACGTTGAATCTAATTTAAGTTAAATTCTGGCTATTGAACCTAAAATTTGGGTCTGTTGAAGCGGAAACCGGACATTCCTAAAATTCTGTAGAGTATAACTTGAACTATTTTATTTGTTTTTTTTTTGTTTTTTTTGAGTTTAAGGAAATAAAATAAATTTAACACTTAAACGAGCCGAAATCTTGTCTTTGTCAAAAGAAAATTAGCTTTTGAATTAAGCACTTAAGCTGTAACTATAGTTTTCTTTTTGATGGTACTGACACGGAGTTACCCAAACTACCGTGTATTCGTTGAACTTTACTATCGGCTTATACTCGCTTGGCTAATTTATACGATGACTGGAGTATCGTACCAGATACTACCACCGATAACAATCTGCTCACACAGATAACAGTTTATTTATTAAGGGTCAAAGAACTAGCGAGAACCAAAGTTAAGCACTTCCCCATTTGGATCGATGCCTTATATTTTATTACTAATCGCTATTGCTTTAGACTTAGAGATGCGAACCGTTTGCCGATCCTAACAGTTTTTGGCCCACATTACGGTTAATTTGGGCCGAAAACTGTTAGGATCGACAAACAGTTCACATCTCTAATTTAGACTTTTAATTAAATTGTGATCACCCGATATGGATTATGCATCAACATGTACCCGATCTCTAGGCATAGATCGGATCACGTCACACGAACCGATTGCATGGGTATTGGTATTCACCATGTATAAATTACCCGTAATTATATATATATAGTAAAAAATCCATTTTTTGAATTATAGATATCACTAGTTTATCAAAATTTTTTAGATTCAGATCCTCCTTTCGTCAGCTCATCACTTTCGTTAGCTTCATCATTTAAGGTTTTAATTGACGAAGGACGATATTTCGTCCAACAGTTATAGGCTAACATTTGCTCTCACGGAAGTTATGCGTATCTGCTGCATATCGGTGGATTTTAGGTAGCACATAACAATAATAAAGATACCCGTTTAAAATTTGTGATCATGACCTTGCATGACCATTAACGCAACATCAAACATTAATAAAGATATCAACCTAATTTGACTGTTTACATTACAACTCTCTTTTTTTGCAAAAAAATGTATCGATTGTTTCGATTTCCGAAAGTTATTAATCCGCCTTTATCTAAATTTACTTATCCCATAAAAAAAAAAAAGGGTTCCAACCTACATTGTTTTTAAATAAGCCATCTTTGGATATTTATTACTTTTCAACTAATTCAGGTATATAGTTTTTTTCTTTATCGCCTTATCGAATACTATAAAGAATCTAAATTTTATTTTGTAATCAAAATAATATTACAGCTAATAAACCATTATTCGATAAAATTCTAATCGCAAACCGGTAAATAATATCATTATTTAATTACATGATAACTTGTAAAATATAAAAATCAAATTCATAATTTTTTAAATATAATTTAGAGGTGAAATTGCTTGTCGTGTGATTCGTACTACTAAAAAATTGGGTATAAAGACTGTCGCAGTTTATAGCGAAGCAGATAAATATTCGTTACATGTTAAAATGGTAAGTTTCTTGAAATGATCTTTTTTTTTTTTTTATAATTATCTAATAGACTATTAATGTAATTAAATCTTTATTTTGTTAATATAGGCAGATGATGCATATTTAATTGGACCTGCACCTTCTTCAGAAAGTTATTTAAATATCGAAAAGATAATTGCTGTGGCCAAAGAAAGTGGTTCACAGGTATTTAAAAAATAGAAAGCTATATAATTTTAACCACAGTGCTGTACTAGAAAAAAAATTATAAAATCAATTATTTCTTTTTTAAATTTAGGCTATTCATCCAGGATATGGATTTTTATCAGAGAATGCAAATTTTGCAGAGCGTCTCGCAAATGAAAAAATCACATTTATTGGTCCACCAGCATCAGCAATGATTTCTATGGGCTCAAAAAGGTGCACATACTTATTTATGAATATTTGGTTAACAAGACAATGACCGTCTAACTTGCAACATGTTCTTAAATAGTGAATCGAAAGATATTATGATTGCTGCTAACGTTCCTGTCGTTCCAGGATATCATGGAACAAATCAAGATCCTCAATTCCTTAAAGAACAAGCATCAAAAATTGGATATCCAGTTTTAATTAAAGCTATAAAAGGTGGAGGAGGAAAAGGAATGCGTATTGTTTATGATCAATCAGAATTTGAAATTCAACTTGAATCATCTAAAAGAGAAGCTATAAAATCTTTTGCTGATGATCAAGTTCTTATTGAAAAATATCTTGAAACACCACGTCATGTTGAAGTACAAATTTTTGCAGATACGCAAGGAAATGCTGTACATCTTTTTGAAAGAGATTGTTCTGTTCAAAGAAGGCATCAAAAAATTTTAGAAGAAGCTCCAGCACCAGAATTAAGTAAAGAAATAAGACAAGAACTTGGTGCAAAGGCTGTTGCCGCCGCTAAAGCTGTTAATTATGTTGGAGCAGGTACCGTTGAATTTATAATGGACAATAAAGACAAACGATTCTATTTTATGGAAATGAATACAAGATTGCAGGTGGAACATCCTGTGACAGAAATGGTTACTTCTACAGATTTAGTTCATTGGCAATTGGAGGTAAAATTAATTTATATATATATATAAATATTTAATTGATTTATTTAATTTTTGAGATATTTATTTACTACAGGTAGCATCAGGAAATCCGTTACCCGTGACGCAAGATGAACTTTTCCTTGATGGTCATGCATTTGAAGCTCGTATATATGCCGAAAATCCAGAAAAGTATATATTATCTTTCAGAATTTAAATTCAAATTTATTTAAATTTATTTAAACTAAAATATTTTTCTTATATAAAAATAGAGAATTGCTATTCGTACCCCAAATTTGCTATCTACACCCCATATAAATTAAAGTTTTTTTTGAGCTTTGAGCGAAGATATCTCGACAGCCACCAGGTCAAATTCGATAAACATCTTTTTATTTGAATTCTATGCATTAGTAGAATTCAAATAAAAAAAAGTTCATTGAAATTTGCCTGGTGGTTGCCGAGATATCTTCGCTCAAAGTCTTAAAAACCTCAAAATGTCAAATTTTTATTCTTTGAACGAAGATATCTCGACACTCACCAAGCCAAATTCAATGATCTGAATTTTAAGTATCTGTAGAATTCAAATAAAAAAAAGTTTATTGAATTTGGTGTGGTGATTGTCAAGATATCTTCGTCCAAATTTTTAAAAAACTCAACGCCTATATAAGTAAAACCTGCCCAAAATTTTTCCCAATATTTGAACGAAGGTATCTTAACAACCACTGAGTCAAGTTCGATGAACTTTTTTTTATTTGAATCCTGCAGATTCGTAGAATTCAAATAAAAAAAAAAGTTCATCAAATTTGGCTTGCAGTTACTGAGATATCTTCGCTCAAAAATAACAAATTTTAGCGCAATTTCTATTTATAGGCGTTGAGTTTTTTAAAAATTCGAACAAAGATAACTTGACAATAACCAAGCCAAATAAAATAAACTTTTTTTTTTATTTGAATTCTGCAGATACATAAAATTCAGATAAAAAAAATTCATTGAATTTGGCTTGGTGAGTGTTGAGATATCTTCGCTCAAAGAATAAAAAAGTTTTGAGTTTTGATAGACGTTTTGAGTTTTTTAAGACTTTGAGCGAAGATACTCGGTACCCACCAGGCAAATTTCAATGAACTTTTTTTTATTTGAATTTTACTAATGTATAGAATTCAAATAAAAAAAAAGTTTATCGAATTTGACTTGGTGGCTGTAGAGATATATTCGCTCAAAGTTCAAAAAACTTTAATTTGTATTGGGGGTGTGGATAGCAAATTTGGGGGGTACGAATAGCAATTCCCCAAAAATATATTGCTATAGTAATTTCCTTCCTGATATTGGACCATTACTTCATATTCATACACCATCACTTTCATCAAATATTCGGCTAGAAACTGGGTTTGAGCAAGGAGATGAAATTAATGTTTATTATGATCCTATGATTGCGAAATTAATTACCAAGGGCGCGAATCGTACAGAAGCATTACGTAGATTAAGAACAGCCTTGCAAGAATATGAAGTTTGTTTTATTAGTTTATTTTCTCAAAATTATTTATATGACCATAATTATTTATTTTATACTCATGATTTTATAAGATCGTTGGATTGAATACGAATATTGAATTTTTGAAAAGAGTAGTTTCACACCCTGCTTTCACACAAGGAGAAATTGAAACTGGATTTATTAAGGTAGAATATTTTGAGTATTTATAGAAAGGTCATGCCATTTCTCATGTTTGTACTTTTTAGAAATATGAAAAGGAATTATTTGCACCTGATCCAGAAGTATCACCTCATATTATTGCCCAAGCTGCTTTGTCATTAATCTTGAAGGAGCATCAAGAATTAAAGAAAGTTACTATAGGATCATTTGGTATAATTTATACATTTAAAGACAATTGAGTAAACATTATTTTAATTGTAGTGCTTGATTAAATAACAGTCATTTTGTTATAGATCCGTATTCACCTTGGACATCGTACCCTGGATATCGTCTTAACACAATATATGAACGAAATATTTTATTCAATGACCGAAATGATGATCGTATATCTGTTGACATAAAGTATTTACAGGACAATTCATTTGACATTATTATTAATCGTGGTAAAGGCAATCCGATTGTACTTGAACGCGCTACTGGTTACTGGGATGAAGCAGAGAAACAAATTATAGCATATATTAGTGGTATACGGTTTAAAAGTCGTATCGTGATGGATAAGAATAATAAAATTATTATATTTGATCGGGTTTGTAATTTAATTAATTTAATTTTACGCGTTATTATACATTTTTTTTTGTTGATGTGTATACTAATTTGTATTTAATTTAGGATGGCAAAGTAGTTTTACATGTCCCAGAACCTTTATATCTTGATTCAGGTGTTGCAGAAGTGGCACATTCCATAAAAACGCCAATGCCATGCAAAATTTCTCAGGTCTTTTTTTAAAAAAAAATTTTAATGTTTTTTTTTTTCTAATAATAACGTTAAATTATATATTTTTATAAAGGTTCTCGTTCAACCTGGACAAACTGTTGAAAAGGGATCACCTTTACTGATATTAGAAGCAATGAAGATGGAGGTAATGTTTATATATAAATTACAAATATGATCACTGTCGCGTGATTCAACGAAGGTTTAATTTTTTTTCAACGTGTTGTTAATAGCATATAATAAGGTCTCCAATTACTGGAAAGATTGAAAAAGTGTATTATAATATTGGTGATTTAGTTGAAGAAAATAAAGAACTGGTTGCTTTTGCTGATGGATGATGACTGTAATTTAATTTATGTAAATAATTAATAAACATTTAAGCTTGCAGGTAAAATTTCAGTAAAAGAAGGTAAGTTTTTGTTTTAGATGTTATTTTGAATATTTTAGAATTTAGATATAATAATAAAACGATGTTGATTTCATAATATTGACATTTACACACAATAATGGTGTCAAAGATAGATTTTCAGGCTGTAAAATATGTTGTAATTAAATAATTAAATGTTATATAAAGAGGTCGTTTTCTAATTATAGTCAATTTTAAATATATACGCGTCTTTGAAATTTTTATCAATAATATACGATATAGAAGATTTGTTGAACGATAATTTGAACAATTACAAAAAAAAATTTCGAAAGGACTTAAAAAAATACGCGTATTTATACATGGGTATCTAAATCACTCTTAATAAAAAGTTATTTCGACATTTAGTCTGTTGAAATTAATTTTTCTTAGTAAATTTCATAGTTGTCAAAATATTTAGTGAATTCTTTATGTCAAAATACATTAGGCAGTATAGTTACTTTGTGGAATTCATATAGTATAAAAAAAACTAGCAATGCCGAAATGTTTGTCGAAATTGCTTTTTTTAAAAAATAATTTAGAAACACATGTGTACGCGTATTTAGCCAATTACAAATAAATATGTTTAAAAGAATGAGACATGTTTTCAAAATTTTTAAATATTTTATTACATAAATAAATAATGTTAAGGTATACACAGATTAAATACACGAAAAAACCATAATGATACATTATATACATAACTAATTATTACAACAAATTGAGATAACCAATTTCGTGTCTGTGGAAATATTAATGATATGATCCAGGTTATGTACCGTTACTCTTATCATCACTACATTATACGTTATTGTAAATAAAAATTATTAGTTCATTACACAGATGATAAAAAGATTCTTTGCGGAGATACTTACGGAGCAGTATAATCTGAATCATAAATATTTAATTCCATCTTTTTAGCCAAAGCAATAGCGGGTTCATTTTTGTTTAATGCAGCAAGTTTTAAATATCTTATTCCAGTTTTAGTATCTTTTGGATATTTCAATTTTCCATTTAAAAATATATCGGCCATATTGTACATGGCAATATGATAACCATTATCAGCGGACATTTTCATATATTTGATAAATTCATCACGTTCCTTTTTTTCTTTTAACAAACCCAACTCTTTTAAACAAAATGCGTAACGTATTTGAGCTTCTGGATTACCGTAATCAGCTGTTAATTTAAAAAGTTCGATGGCCCTGTTTTTATCTTCCTTGATACATTCTTCAGATCTATTATCAACGTAATAACCTTCTGATAAATAAACACCTTTCCAATACATTGCAGTATAATCACCTCTTTCTGCATTAGTATTAAAGATTTTCCAAGCAATCTTTCTATCTTCTGGAGTTTTTAATTTATGACGTCTAATCCCTTCTTCAATTGATAGAATTTCTTCTATTTCTTCATTTTGCTCTTCTTCCTCATCTGATACGTAAAGTTTCTCATCATCCGATAACAATGAATCTGATAGATGACCATAATCTATAGTTTTATCAGGCAAAAGATAAGTAGGCGCACCGGGTATAACATAATTTGAGGCCATTTTTGAAAGCATTACAAATAATTTGCTTATATTAACTCTAGCTTCTGGATCATGCTGCCATGCTATTTTTTTTAAAAAAAAAATTATTAGAATTTTATAAAATTTATAATACTGTAAAAAAGTATATGTGTATACACATATATATTTGCTTACCCATTTTAATAATGGTTACAAATTCTTTTTGAATTTCTTTATCTTTTTCATCACCTTTACAAACCGGAATTTTTTCTCTACCGCCATTCGTAACATGGGATATAATATCATCCATACCTTTTTCAGCGTATGGAAACTTTTCAAAACATAATTCCCAAAGAAGCATACCAAAGCTGTAAACGTTAATACGTGAATTAGAATTAAACTATAAAGTAATAACATGGATATAAAAGATGATAAAAAAAAGAGGTTACGAAAGAGAAAAAATTTTTATTATACCTAAAAATTTCGCATTTCTGAGTATATGGTCGTTTGTAATTCTTATTATTATCACTCTTATGCTCCAACATCTTTTCAGGAGCCAACCAATGAATAACTTTTAAAATATCAGAAAGATTCGAGGATTCAGCATCGAACATTCTAGCAAATTTAAAATTTGCCAATTTTGGCTCTAAACGACTTGTTATCTATAAATATGGATAAAAGTATTTTAAAACGTATATAATCTAATGTATAATTGATTTTTTTAAAATCAAACTTACCATAACATTTTCACATCTGATATCATGATGAAAAATGCTAACAGAATTTAAGAATGCAATACCACGACAAATATCAAGAGCTATGGGTATTTTCATGACCCACGGTATATCATGCCTTTCATAAACTTCTTTTAAATTACCCATTTCTGCCCATTCAAAAACCAAACCATCGCGACTATCGATAGTTGATATTCCATAAAATTTTAAAATATTTGGACTTTCACCTAATTTTCCTAAAATTGCTAAATAACCTTGACTTTTTTGAGTAGACAATGCTTTCTCGATTGGTTTATCATGAGTTTTACAAGCGACTTCAGTAGAATTCTTTAAATAAATTCTTTTTATAATTCTAGGATGATTAGGACGTTTCTTAGTTTCTTCAGAAGATTCTTCTGGTATTTGTAATTGACTTGGATCAATCCTTGGAGCATTAATTTTAATTTGATCCGATGACTTTTTATCTAAATGATGCATATGTGTTTGAATCGATACAATTTCTTGATAAATCATATTTAGTTGTTTTTGATTATCATCGACACCATCTTTAATTTGACTCATAAACTTTATGATGAAAATAATTAATAAAAATTTAATAAGTATAATTAATTTAATAATATAACTTTATTAAATTCATACCTCTTCCATTTCCGCAAGATCATGTTCCAAACATTCGTGATCATATTTTAATTGCTCTTCTTGAGAAATTACCATAGTAAAATGTAAATGTTTCATACATGCATCGTACTCATCAGTTAATGCCTTGAATTTTTTTTTAATATTATTAGCATTAAGATATTTTCTATAGCCTCTAAGTTGAGTTACTTCACTAGCAAAATTTTTTATCTTTTCTAAAGCATTTTTAAATTTTACGAAATCATCATAATAAGCTTGTTTACGAAAATTTTCTTCATTTTCTTTTCTTCTTCTTGCTAATGTATCCATAGCAGCTTCAGCAGATTTAGCACGATCAAGTAAAGAATTACAAATTTTTTTATTATATTGAGCATTTTCATAAATTGTTACAATTTCTCCAATTAATGATGTAACTACCGCTATTAAAGGAACATAAGGTTTAACAGAATCTCCGACCATTCCAAGAACATTTAATGCTCCTTTAGCAACATCTAATTTTGAACCAACATAAAATATACTATCATTTAATTCTATTGCTTGTTTTATTTTATCTGACGTTGCCATGATTATTGTTTTTTTTTCGAATTTTTTGTAAAGATACCACAAAGTCGTTAAAAAAGATGAGAATTTCAATTGTTAAATAGGAAAGAACACAGTTACAACATTCGTGACACATGAGTACAGAACAGTTTGGAATTATTACCATGTAACACAATCAGAGTTTTCCTTTTGCGTACGTACGTACTGTACGTACATACGTACTGTACACGAAGAATTAAACGTTAACGTTAAATAGTAACGTTAATACTAATTTTAAATATTTAAATACAATACTACGTTGCTAATCTATTAATGCGGATCAATAATGTTAACGCTAAATACAGAACTGTAGCGGCACCAATTCTTTGCCCATTGATTAACGTTATTAATTTATTCATGCTATCAATTTTTACAGATGCAATGAAAATCAAAGATAACAATTTAGTTAAGGCAACGCATACGTAACAATAATAATTAACTTAAACCAAATTGAAACTGGCGAAAATTTATTGCTATACATGGAACAATAAAAAATTGAGATATGGGACGTTCTAAAGCACCACCTGGATACGATCGAAATAGTGCACAAGTATTAAGACGTGATTTTAGTTGTTCTCATAAGATTTAGATAAAAATCAAGAATAAAAAAGGTAATACTGTAATTGTAATAATGCTCAACAATTGTTTCGATAGATCAAGATATAGACCTCAATCGTTACTTGAATAGCTTTTAAATAGTTTATTAAATGGCAAAATTTTGAGAAAAATTTTTGATTATATTTACTACCTGAAATTATTGAATATATTTACTACCCGGATGGATTTTTTTAGATGTTTGATAAAAAAATTTTATTTTTAAAATTTTTGAAAATAAAATTAAAAGCCCGTCATTTTAAAAGTTTTATTATATTATGAGAACCAAAAAGTTAACTTTGTATGGCCTAAAAAACTACATAAGAATAGCCATATGTTAGTGTGCTGATAACGAATAAAAAGTATGAAATTGCTTAAACAATAACTCTATTTATTAGTTATAAAGTTTTGATGGTTCGGAGCAAAGAATTTGTTGCCGAAAATGATAAACTCTGAGCTTTTTTTACTATTTAAAATTCTGACATAATAAATTAAGTGTTTCGTGACTTATTTGTCTTAATGACAAGCGCGTTTGATCGATCAAAAATACTTTCCGCTAATTAAATTTTAATTTCCGACACATCTCCTATACATTTTGATCATTGATTAGGCGCTTTAGGACACTAAAATCTCGAATCTCGAATCTCGCGGTAAAAAAATAAATCGATCAAAGGTTAATGCATTCTTAAAAAGAGGTATAGGCAGATTAATCCAAAGGCTTTTTGGGTCATACAATTAATGATTTATAAGGCGCATAATTAAATAAAATACACAAATCTATTATGATAAATAAATTTTTTTTGTTAAAAAAAAAAAGTTTCTATATTAACATATTCGTCAAAAGAATTTACGATATTTTCAAATTACAAACAAAATACGTACGTAAGTCTATTAATTAACTGATAATTACAGGTGTTTCATAAATTCTGGAACGATTGAAACGAATCGAGCCGTAATCAATAAGTAACTGACTTCAGCCGAACGGAACTTATTGATTCGGTCATCGGTAATTTTTTCAATTGTTCCAAAAAATAGCTGTAATTGAAAAATTTTGATTTCCGGAGTAGCCATCCGAACCGGCATCCGGAGTGCAACCTTGTATGCATTTTCGGTATGCTATTTCATTCAATATGTGTATATAAAATTTATACAAAAAAGCAACAAGACACTCTGAGATTTTGATTTCTAATATTACAAATTGTAAATACAAGTAACAATTTTATCGTATGAAATTATATTTTCTAAGCTGTTACAATTATGTAAAGGTTGACAAAGAACAAAAAGTCGACATACGTGCACATATTTGTTGAAATACAAATGTTATTACTAATATTTACGTACATGCATCAAAATATTAATTATTGCAAAAAAAAATTTCCTGAAAAAGTGATAAAAAATTTTTTGGAGAATATTTTCATTGTGATGGTGATGTTGGCACGAAATTCCAAGTGCCATTTATGACTCCCGCCGAAAGGTCAGCGAGTACTTGAAATGCTGCCTGACTTAAAGTAAGATCATTATAATTACAATCTTCACATGAATCCACAACCGTGACATTGACTGAATTCAGACCATAATCTACTTGAATTAGGCTATTGCATAACGACGTCTTATTGAATATATCGCCAGATACTGCACAAACATACTTGTCGTTCGTATTAATTCCGCATGCAGTATTTTCAAAATCGGTGTATGAAATTTTTCCTTCAAAGTCTCGTTTTGCAAGATTCAATTTATCGGCAATAATAAGATCTGAGAAGAATGCAATAATGCACAAAAAAATTGTCATAAGAAAAAATAACCGGGTATATGATAAATTTGAGACCATTTTCTTTTTTTTTGTTTTTTTTGGAGAGTTGTAAATTATAATAATAAAATTAATATTTGTTAACGGCTTTTTTTGTAGAAAGTAGAACAGAAGACCAGCCTTTATATACTTATGAATGATATAACAATTTTTTGAATACTGTGATCGCTTAAACATTATTTTAAAGAAAAGTCTTAGGGAGAAGAAATGTGTATATCATGCTTCTACATATGGGACGCCCATAGCAAAAGCAGGGGATGGGAATATATAGTCTCATTCCCTGCTTTTGCTGTGGGCGTCCCATAAAATATTTAATTATTCCACGTTTTACTAATTTAAACTCAGTAGGGAAATAGCCTCCGGCCGTCAATTAATAAAATAAGAGAATAAATAGTACAAATACTTTTGTTAATTGTCAAATTGTGTGTAAGCTCATATTTAATTATTTGATTGTAATATTCAAATACCTTTCAATTCTTTACACTGTAAACCATGCATTATACTGTACCCTGATTTTTTACTGTCATCAAAAAAAGAAGCAAGGGTATTATGCTAAGGCCACTCAATTAATTCTTCGTTTAAAATAACATTAAATAGTTCATAAGAGTATAAAGCATACAAAAATTAAAAATACATCAATTCTATTGGCTAATATAAACCAATACCGCAATTTGATTGGTTATGCGATGTGTTTTTTATAAAATTTTGAAAAATGGGGAAATTATATTAAACGAAGAATTAAATTGGTTTGGATTAAAAGGGGTACATTATTCCACAAAATACGGTATGTATATTAAAAAATTAATAAAATAATTTGGAAATATCAATATAATAATAATTTTCTTGCAATTTTAAAATATTCTTACTTTCAAATTTTATATACTCGGCCGGATTATGAAACAAATTTATTAGTTAAAAAAAATTTATTCATAAATATTAGCTTAATATTAATTCATTCCAGGTAACCCTCGTGGAGCATTGCTTTCTCAAGCGTAGTATTACCTATCGATACTTATGTTTTTCACTTAAACTCTCAGGATCAAGCTTGATGTAGAACTCATTAAAAAATTTTTAAATATGCCGAGGAGATATTATGTAATCTTTGGAAATGGGATTCACTTTTTTTAGAAAACCAGTATGTCGAAATCAACAGCTCCCTGTTTTCCACCAAGTTTTCACGGACAATGATAGTTAAGCGCATGTAATTATTTCTTGAACATAAAAAATTTTATGTTGTTTACCACAGCGACGTAATGAGACTGCTAGTCTTCTTATGGGTTTCTTCTTTTAAAACTCAAATAGCATCAATACAAAATGAAAATATGCTGTTATCAACTTCTGAGGTTGGTCAAACATCTTCTATTTTAATTGGGTGTGAATTTTTAAAACGTTATGGAGCTTTGAAATTAAATGTTAATAATGAGATTATTAATATTAAACTTATTATGTATAGTGATAGGAATAGTGAATAATTATATTTTTTTGAAGTAAATTATATAAATAAATTATACATTATATTTATTTAAACTATTTTAAAATTTTTATTCTTAATATCTTTTAAAATATTTAAATTCTTTAGAAAATCTTTTAACTTCTTGTGATTCTTTAATAGAATCAAATTCAAGGCAGTTTTGAATATTTGGTAGGTATTGTTGATTCATATTACTTTTAATTTCTTGAGCGATATTTTTCACATGATTTATGAATTATACCAATTAAAAATTCTTGATAATGTTTAAGCTGTCCAAATTTTTTTAAAAAAAATCTTGTAAACATTCTTCTTCAGATTCCAGATTTATAAATATCATTACTAACTTTTTTTATCTGTTTATATCATTTTTTATCTATTTTTTTTATTTATTTAAAAAATATTATATAAGTATATATATGTAAAATTTTATAAAAAGTAGTTTATTATAATAATCAAATTTTTTACTTTTAATTTAATTAGTATATAAAATTTTTATTATGTAAATTTTATTAAAATTATTTTCTTTCCTTTAATCATTATTATTAAAATTTAAAGATATAAATATAAAAGTAAAATTTTATTTAAAAAAAATTACAAATTTTACTTTTTTTAACACAATTGAAAAGCAATTCTTTAAAAATTAAACTAATTTTTTACAAATGAAATACATGAAATATTTAACAAATTAATAATAATAGATAAGATTATTTATCATATTCAGCTAATAATAAAAAATCTTCTCTCAAAAACCTTACAATATTATCTAAAAATAATAAACAATTATATAATGTGAATATATAGGGTGTGATTATAAAAAAGAATGACTGTAAATTAAAAAATATAAATTAAAAAAAAAACAAATTAAAAAAATAATAAATTAAAAAATAATAAATTAAAAAAATAATAAATTTAAAAAAATAATAAATTTAAAAGAAATAATAAATTTAAAAAAAATAATAAATTTAAAAAAAATAATAAATTTAAAAAATAATAAAATTAAAAAAATAATAAATTAAAAAAAATAATAAATTAAAAAATAATAAATTAAAAAATAATAAATTAAAAAATAATAAATTAAAAAATAATAAATTAA
>CAJVPY010003104.1:0-14701 GCA_910591965.1 Dentiscutata erythropus | reverse complement strand
TATATAGTATACTGTATAAATAAATGTACGTATTTCTATAACTTTAAGTGTACTGAACCATGGAGAAAATTCTTAGCGCCATCTCATCTCTTCTTTTGTTACAATGTTGACTGTTTGTCATCAATTTTTATAGCAGATAAGTCGGATAATATGAATCAAAACTCTTCATCGCGGCAAATTTATGAAATCAGGGTACTTTGACTAACTATGAAGTGCATCATTTACTACTTGTTTTTTGATATTTCTTATTGTAAAATCATAGCTAACATCTAACCCATCTTTCCATAAAAAGATGGTTAGACGTCATCTATATGATTTTACAATTAGAAATGTCAAAAAAAAAATAGTAAATGATGCACTACATAGTTAGTCAAAGCACCAAATTTCATAAAAACTAGGTTGATTTCGAAATAGCGCACGTGCGCGTACTCGAAATACCGCGCAGGTGTGCACTATTTCGCGGTAATACAGTATATATTATGGTATTACTTACTTGAAATTGCTCTTTAAACAAAGTTTTTAGAGATACTAATCTATACTAATCTTTTTTTACGGGAAACATACAAAGAGTTAAAGAGCACTATAACATGGATAAAAAAAATTTTAATTTGTAAAACTACAAGTTGTCAATTGACGATATAGTTTTTAATAGTAAGAGTTATATTTTTTTTATATTGTGTAACTTAGTGATCTTCAAGCCAATCAAATTGAATGTCTGCCATGCTCCTCTAACCTAGGCATAATCTCATAATGTTTACACTATAAATCTATATAGCACTATTAGATTTTGTACCCACCTTAGGACTTATTATTTATTATTAAAATAAACCTGATCTAGTACTATATGTTTCACATATAAAACTATATACTTGTTGGATAATTTCGTTCTAATTAGTGCATATTGTTATCTCTATTGTGTTTATATCTCATACTATCTTTTGGGATGTAGCTATAACACAATCTATATCTTAAACACAACCTTTCTAATTTGGTTCTATATTACAGACTTCTACTCTTTATAAGGTTTGTACACTATTTTATTACTTTTTGCATTATACTCTTTTGGTATCATTAATCTTCCAAACTGGAGTTTCCTAGGCTCAAGTCTGAAGGTTGTCCAATTTTTGGTCCATGTTTTTGTAATATGTAATCTTTTTCTTTGGGGTTTATTCTAGGATTTTCTACTAGTTACCTAATTATCAATTTAACCAAAAAATGTACAACTAGTGCAGCTTTAGTAACTGTGATAGTCTGGTTAGTAGATTTTTTTTGCCCAAAGAATCCTTGTCACCCAAATTCTTCAAATTTTCAGATTCAGTTAGGTTAGTCTTGCAGTACTAGGTAGTACCTTGTTAGATCTAATCTGCTACTTCTATATTCAGGATTTGCCAAGCTAGTTTTAGTTCTCTTAGGCTACTATAAGTAGATCTTTATATTAGTTAATTCTAGAAGCCTTATCATAGGTTTGCACTACTTTATAAAAAATTTTCAAAAAATATATCCTGATTTTTTTCAGATTATCATTCTATTATCATTCTGGAAAATGCCCATTTTTCAGAACAAATTATATACAAATTCCTGGTTATTTCCATAAAACAATGATAAATTCTAGATAAGATTCAGTTTCTAAATATAATGAATTACAAAAGATTAGAAGCCGAATCTTATCCAAATTTGATTTTTATTTGGAATTTATTATAGTACTATGAGAATAACCAGGAATTTGTATATGTTTTGTTCTGAAAAATGAACAATTTTCAGAATAATAGTGGAATGATAATCTGAAGAAAATCAGGATATATTTTTTGAAATTTTTTATTGGGCTACCTATACCAGTTTGCATTTCTTTATGCAATAACACAAATGCTTTCATATCTCTTAGTACGCATGAGATATTAATATGCTCTAGTTTACAGATATGGAATTCAGCCCAATTTAGAATAAGCTATTACTGCAATACAAGTAAAGTATCTGAAACATTGCTAGTGAAATTCAAACTCAGTACTATAGTTAACTAACTTGAAGGTATAATAACTCTACTACTTTGCTATATTAATATACTCATAATACTATATAGTTTTTTTTAATTTTTAAGGTGATCTCTTAGTTGGTAATTTATTATTGGAAGTATTATTTTGATTATAATAAGGATACATCAAGATATATATATACTTTTGGTATCTAATTTAAGTAGTTTGTCCAAAGCAGTAGTGCTGTACTAGGGTTCTATACTATCTGCTATATCAGTACTCCAAACTCTCTGATCATATCCTTAATTCATAATAATATATAATTATATAATTGTTTTTTTTTTAGTATTAAAGTAACCTCTTTGGCCAGGAACGTTTTATTAAGTAGAAACAACATTATACAATTATAATGAAAATATATCAAGCTACACATGCACCTTTTGAGTATCTATTTAAGTAGTTCACCTGAAGGTTCTACACTATCTGCTGTACCTGTTTCCCAACTAGGGGGTACCTATTTAAACCCTCTGGTTACAACTGTCAGTGGCTTCTACTTAACCAAGGCATAACTCACTATTCAGAAGTAGATTTTGCGACACCTGTAAATTTTGCACCCACCTTAGGACTTACTAAACCCCATATTGAGTCTAGTCTATCCACAAGGTAAACCTAACAGAGTAGTCCATGTCTCACACATGTTTTTACCTGCATGCTCAGTAATTTCTTTCTAACTAGTACCTGTTGTACTGCCGCCACTGGGTTCATATCTCAAGCCAACTTTTGGAGTGCTGCCATAACCTGATCTGTATCTCAAGTACAACTTTTCTAATTAGTTTTCTATTACGTACTCTTGCCTTTATAAGGTTTACAACAACCCCAGTACCCACATTCTAGCTATCTTCTTACTTGGATTCTTTATCGGTCCCTCCCTTACTTCCAGCTGGCAACTCAGATGGGTTGATCTGCCTAGGCTTTAGATGCCTGAAGGATGCCCTTCCCTTAGTCCATACTTTCGGAGCATATGTTCTTTTTCTCTAGTGCGACAACCCGGCAGTTCAGCTAGTGTGTCTTCTGCCAGCAGACTTGGTCACTTAGTTCTCTAATCTCGGGCCTCAGTTCGAATTCAGCCTTCCTGTGATACTGTTGAAAATCACTACTACTCACAATTCGGGACTTCTTAAATGGGTTTTTGGTTATGCCAGTTCCTTAGATTTATTGCGCCAAAGCTTCCATTACGAGATGGTGTAACTGAAGTTACAGATTAGTTCTAGATTCAACTAATAAACATAGCTATCAACTGAAACACAAGCCTATTTTTCAAATATCGTGTTTGTGAAATTTGAACTCTAAACTTGCCACTTGGAGAGAGTGATGACTAGACCACTACACTAAGTGGCCACACCTCATAATTATATAATTGTAAATATATATTTATATAATAAAATATAGAAATTTTGATCAACTCTTTCTGGCAATTACTTGCCTCAAATTTTCTTCCCAAAGAAAAATTAAATTTTTTGTTGGAGATAATATTGCTTTGTATTCTAATGAGGTGGTTTTTGTAGAGGTTACTGCTTTTACACTCTCTCACAACAATATTCAACATGTAAGCCAAAAGCATTTTGATACAAGATAACTGGCAGGGAGTGCCCTTGTATGGAAAATTTTAGTGAAAACGGTGTCCTGGAGAGGAGGGTTTCCATTGACAAAGTCTCTTAAGAGTCAAACAGGAAAACAACAAAAGTCTTTATTTTTCAACACACTCCTTACAACTTTTGCAAGTGGTTGCTCTTTACCTTTAAAACTATCTTCTATTACTCTTGCCGCTTTTGAAAATTTTTTTGAATAAAAAGTGGGGATTTGGCTTACCCCTTTCAAAAGATTAACATTGTTTACATCCCAAATCTGGAAAGCTGAGTAGATTACAACCACATATTCGATGGATACGGTGCTACTAATTTGAACAGGTCCGGGTACTAATGGCAGCAGTAGGTGGTTTGAAATATAGGTCTATGGACGATGGCAGTATCTGGCTTGAAATATGAATTAAGAGGTCAGGCCAATTATTCTAGAGTTAGTTGTATAGTCAAAAAGGAATACTAATGTTAAGACAAAGCTTTACAGTAGAGATATACAAATGTTGTATTTGTTATATAATTTTTATACTCACCTGGCACAGATTATAATAGTGTACTTTCTTTTTTCTTTCTTTTTGTATTCATTTTTGTGCTATGAATTTAGTAATATATTACAAAATTTCTATATATATATATTTTTTTTAGCTCTTTGACAGTCTTACCGGAGCTCAAATATAATACTTTATTAAACAAACTTGGATGGAATGTATAATAACAGTATAGAAAATTACAAGCCTGACATCACCTGGCTGCATCTAGTGTGCCCAAGCGCAACTTGTTACACCAATCTACATGTAAATTAGAAAACCTTGTCAGCCTACCAAGAGCTTATCTCCTCATTTTTACTTTTTTTACTGAGAGCAAAAGAATGTAATCTCAATACCAGAACATATATCAAGAAGAAAAAGGGTTTACAGACAAAAAAGAAACAAAACAAGAAAGAGAAAATAATAAGGAATAAAAAAGAGAGAAACAAAAATATATAAAAAAAAACAAAGAGATAAGCTTAGACAGGCTGAACAAGAAAAAGCTATTTCCTGTGAGAAATAGCAGCTACCTCTATCAAAAAATATAATTCTATAATCATAAATATATATTTATTATTTAGAAGTAATTACTTTTTAAACAATTACTTGAACTATATTAAGGGACTATAAGATAGCAGCTGTTATTTAGATGTTGTTTTCATATGCTACCTGCTGATAGCCTTAGAGTTTATCACTTACTGCAGGCCAGCACTTGTTGTTTAGAAGTAGTTCTTATATACTACTTGATGACAAGCCCAAAGCTTAATACTTACTAAAAAAATTAATACTATACAGGCTCCAGAATTGCTATTAATTCTAGTAAAAAAAAATTTATACTCTTTTAGTACTTTCAAGTGTTTTTTCTTTCTCTCATATTTTTCTGGTCTTGCCAAAATTTTTGACAAAAAGTAGGCATTCAAGCTTACCTCTCCAAAAGATTAATATTGTTTACATTTACCTAATTTAGACAAACTTAGTAGAACACAACCATGTATTTGTTTTGTTTATTAATATGGTACTATAATATAGAGAAAAGACTAGTGCCCCTGTTTAGGAGATATCTGAATTTGGCCACATGCTTGAAATAAGTTTCTAACAATAAGGCAAAGCTTTATAGTTGAGATATATTAATTAGTTGCAATTAGTATATAATTTTTTAGGCCTTGGCACAGGCATATATATGTACTATCAATACTAATTTTACTTTTTGGTTTGGTTTTCTTTTTTTAAAATTTGTGTTTTTTTTTCTTTTTTTTCTGTTTTTTTTTTTTTTCATTTTCATATTTCAATTCTTAAAAAGTTCTCTTTTGTCTTATGACTCTTGAGAAGAAGAAAAAATAGAAGGGAAAGTTGGCAGTCTTAATGGGCTATAAGAACTGTTTGATAAAATATTAATAAGCTTGCTTGCAGGATAAATTAGTATAGAGATAAATTCTTATTATAGCAGATTACACATAGGAGCCAACACTTGTAATTTTAGATACTAAAGTATTAGCCTTTTGGAAAAGTTTAATATTTCTTAGTATGTGTGATAGAGCCAATAAAAAAGAAAAATTTTTTTCAAATAAAAGTTTTTTTGACTTTAAGCTTAAATATCACAGCAATTATTTTATCAAATTTAATAAGTTTTTTTTTATTTTAATTCTTTATAATTTCAAATTAAAATAAAAAATTTTTAGCAAGGTTGATTAATTAATTGTTGAGATATTTTAATTTAAAAATTAAAAAATTCCATTAAAAACAATTTGCACCTTTTCTATTAACTCCACCTCATATATTATAAAGCCTAATAAAGTGATAGCTAGATTGCTAAATTGTTAAAAATAAATAAATAAATAAAATAAATACATATTTATATAATAACATGAAGATTTTTAAATATATTGATATAGTTTAAAGTTTATTTTAAATGAAAGTTTATTTTTAACTGGTCTGAACTAGTTAAAAGACCAGGAATTGAGGACTGCCTAACCAGTTTAAAGACCAGTTCCTAACTGATCTTTGCAGAACCGATCCAACCCTATATATAAGCTATTTCATATTTATATAAAATTAGTGAGCATAGCTTAAATAATAAGTTTTGTTGTTCTGTAAGTTATATTACTATAAAATTACAAATTATCCATCACTTTAGAAACTGATAATTAGTAGTACTTTTACGTATAAGCTTTCATATTCATGTTTGATTTAATTAATAGGTCGCTTCTCATAAATCTTTTATTTAGATTAATTTGACTGGCAACCATAACAATAATTCATTAATCGATGTATTTTAAAATGAGTACCGCCAAGGGAAAACTTGAAATTATTAAGTTCTAAATTTCATTTTCGGAAATAGCTTGTAAGAATTTGATAAAAACGAAGTTTCTGAAAATTAAAAATGTATAGCACCTAGAGATAGGTTTCATGTGGCACATGATTCCTCAATCTTGCGAATTAATACGCATTTTATCTCATCTAAATTTTATATAATATATATTATATAGGCTAGAGAGTATAATGCTGAGTGGAATTAAAAAATAGGAATACAAAAGTTCCGAAAAGAAAATG
The DNA here is from genome assembly GCA_910591965.1 of Dentiscutata erythropus. Classification (NCBI taxonomy): domain Eukaryota; kingdom Fungi; phylum Glomeromycota; class Glomeromycetes; order Diversisporales; family Gigasporaceae; genus Dentiscutata; species Dentiscutata erythropus. The sequence goes on along the minus strand of CAJVPY010003104.1, from coordinate 8,017 downwards.
AATGACATAAAAGAACAAGCAGAGTTGGGCAAACCTCTGAGCAAATTTTCAAATTTTTCTGAAGGGAAAATATAAAATCCAAAAATTATATCATGCGGTATTATGCACATTTTATAACGTGCGTATTAACACACATTCATGCGCGTGTTATTATAAGATGCGTATTTTTTCATCTCTAATTTCATAGCTATGGAGTAAATTTGATTATCCTCTGAAGCGTATAAAAGATTAGTGATAGTCATAAGCTTGAATGTTTTATGGCATTTACTAGTTATCACGACCATACAGCAAGTGTAAAAATGTATAAAATCCCAATAGCAGATTGTATAGAATGGTTTTAAAATAAGTATTTTAGAAATTACAGAAGATCTGGATAGTTGAATGACCAAATTATGTAGTAAGAGGGTGTAAAATACCTATTTTAAAACTATCCCATACTAGTCTGATCATCTATACCATACTGATCTCGTTTATCAATATTAATATTACAATTATGCAGACACTCTTATTTTCCTTTGCGGGAAAATAAGCTGGTAGATCTCCGGCTATATAAGGCCCTTCGGGCCCTTATAAAACCAGGAATTTACCTCTTATCCGCGAAAAATAAACAGTACTTAATCATTTTTGATTTGATTTCTTATTTTATTAATTTAGTCAGTGATAATCATAATAGTGGATATATTTAAACTAAGCCATTTCTCTATATTTATATTAAATTAGTCTGTAAGTATAGTTTAAAATATGGCAAAAAATTTTATACTGCTCCTTAAGTTATTCTATCTCGGTAAGATTATAAATTATTTACCATTTCTTATTAATTCACTTATTTAGGTTAATTTTACCAGAAAGTACAGTGCCGGATAGCAAATTGCATCTACTTTTTATTAATAAAAACCTTAAATTATTATAACTTTTTTAAAACAAGTTAAATCAAAAAACTCTTCGATACAACTCTTTCTGACGATCACTTGGACCACCCTCCTCACAAAAAGGAAAAGTAGAAAAAGTTTATTGGAGAGTCATGTAGCTACGGGACAGTTTGTAGTGAGGTCATAGTGGACTCCTTGCTATGTTCGGCATGCAAGCCAGAAGCTGAAAACTGGATTTGTAAAGGGTGAAGTGATATATTTTTGCAAGCAGGTGGCGCCCTACACGAAGTAAAGTATAATTCTGATGGTATTTTCATTACTGTCGACAAAGTTTTGTAGACTATAGTTTGAGAGAGGTTTTGGTTGTTTTTAGAGAGGTCAATGACTGCTTCGAGACTCCCTTCTATATTTAACATGCAAGCCAGAAGCATAGATGCAAAGGAGGAAAATGCAGGTAGCACTCGCTATTGCATATAAATTTTGGTGGAAGAAATTTCATTAGCAAAGCCTTTAGGACTCCTTGAGAACCCAGGGGTACAGTAAACTTTAAAACTTTTTGGTTTCAAGCCGCACTCTTTTATCCTATACAAGTGGTCTCCTTTACTACACTCTCGCGTTGCTGCTGATTTTCCAAAAATTTCGACAAAAAGTGGGGATTTGGCTTACCCCCTTCAAATAATCGGCATAGGTTATACAGTATTTATATTCCCATATCTGGCTGACGTGGTAGATGGCAATCACGTGTCTGGCATAAGAGGACATGGTGCTACCGGTTTTGGCTCAGGGCCGCACGAAACTGAAGAGTTGGTGCGGGACGATGGCAGTACCTGATTAGAAGAACTCGGGCGAAGACTTCCAGAAATAGTAGGATCAGAGAGAAATTAATAGTATAGGCGAAGCCTTACAATAGAGATATGCAATATTGCTATGAGTATATAATTTTTATACTCGCCTGGCATGGGTTATAATAGTGCATTTTTCTTTTTTCTCATTGGGATCGCTGACTTTTCTTTTTTACTTTTTTTGCTGGTCCATTTATGATGAAATTATATTTAAGATAGTTTATTTTGTAGTTTTTTGGTTTCGATCTTCCTTTCATTCTTCTAAATATTTTTGGTTTTTCGTAAACGTGGCATATGTTCTTGCTTATAGAAGAGTAGAAGATAGTTATTCTGCCCAGATTTTGGCAGAAAAAGTTGAAAGAAAGGTTGGTGATCCTGACAAGGTATACAACAACCAGTCAAATGATTAAGAGGGGTATCCTTAGTCAGTACGAAATCTGAAGCGAGTTTTGAATTCCTTTGTGAGACAAATAGTTGTTATAGCAGGTCGCATTGGGCAGTACTCTGTATGCTTGGTGAGTTTCTATTAAAATAGAACACCACACTATTTTGGTTGTTATTTGTATAGTAATAATAATCTTTTAGTAGTTTATAAAATAAATAGAAGCAGGATCGCTTAAAAAAAAAAAAAAAAAAATTAAAATAAAGTAGTAAATAAAAGCCATCCATATAAGACTCTCTAATATTACTTCTTATTGTTAATTTTATTAACAATTCTATGTATTATCCTTATAACAAGTGTTATTTTTTTTTTTGATGATGGCTAATAAAATCATAATTGATAATATCTTCGCTGAAACCCACAGTAAATTGGAAGGTTTAAATAGTGAAATCTCTAACCTTCAAGATATTTATTTAACCAATGATGATTCTGATGAAGAGTCTGATAATGAGTTTATTGATAATAAAACCTACGATAAAACTTCTTCAGAATTATTAGTCATATATATAGATAATTTTTTACAGCTGAACAAATTGAACATTTTCATAAAATATATATGCTTTATCTAATGCACGTAATTGCAGAAGATGAAAAACTTGTAATAAGAAGTTAGATAAATGGGATGATGATGCATTTTTAGAGAAGTTGCAACAATTCATTTGTTGTATTAAAAAATGTCTTTTAAATGTTGATTCCCAGGCAGCACTTAAAAGATTTCAAGAAATAAAAGCATTAACACAAAGTGAATCGAATTTATGCTTTCTTGAAATAATTGATATCAGCATGCATACTACGGAATTCAAAAATGAACACAAAAAACATATTTAACAACAAACTATAGATTTGAAGATGTTTCTATTTGTCAAAGAGCTTGTTACACAATTTATGATATTCAAAAAAGATGATAGGAAGCTTTATGTATTCACTATCAAAATTTTGGTCTTAAACCAAAAATTCATGAATTAACCAGACATGTTAGTAATCACAGAATTTCTTTTTCAACTACCTTAAATGTATTTAAATTTCACCAATCAATATAGACTCCTATCACCTGGTAAGTGATTAATGCACAGATTATATATAGCATCCTGCAGTAATGAATGAACATATTAAGAGTTATAATATATATATAACTCTTACTGTAAGAACCTGTTATTATAATTAAACTCTCACTATAAGCATTATGGTAAATTTGTCAAATTTTTTGGTCCCCAAATTTAAGTTTTAAGGACAAAGTTTGTTAAAGATTGAACCTCTTAAAAAAATTATTAGCACTACAATAACAATGTATTTAACTCATTTTCCTATATGTTTAACTCATTTTTTCCATTAGATAACCTATTCGTTATATATATATACGAATATACAATTTAATAATTTGCAATGACCATCAGTAACTTTATTGATAATAGAAAATTTAAAGTATATTATTGTTAGATCAAAATAATAACATTATATATATGTGATATCAATTAAATAAGTGGTCAAAATTTTAAAAATTTTGGGTATTTTACAAATCTGTCGTAATAAAAAGACCAATCTATAATAAATCTACTTAATATAAGAGTTATTAATAAACTCTTGATATAAGAAAATTTTGTAAATTTTCATTATAGACCTGACCACCTTTCTTATATTGATTCACTTGTATTTTGGTACTTTATATACTTTTCAATAGGGTATATCTTGGTTGTATTATATTACTAAGATAATTAAGTTTTTAGAACATAATTTTTGAGATAACACTCGTGAGATAATCTATTTACCTACATGTAAAAGTAAGAGATCTTTATACCGAATTTATAATAACATAGAATATGATGAAATAAATGAAGTTAGTTTATCGAGTTTTGAATGTATTTGGAAGAGGTATCTTCCTGGAATTCAATTCATGATATTGCACAGTAACTTATGCATGCTCTGTAAGAAAAAACAATTTGAAACAAAATATTGGAATAGAGAAGAAACATTACAAAAATTAAATGAATGGATTAATCATTATAATTGGGCAAGTTTGGAGTGTGAAAACTATAGGTAATAATTTGGATTTAATTAATTCTATACAACCCACCCACAGTCATTTTGCTGACATCACGTTAACAATTTACTAAAATATATACCTGCTGCTAACCCTAGCCCTATGTAATGTCAGCTAAATGAATTTTCAGAATAATTGGTTCCACAGTAATTGTTATAAAAAATTACTTTCTATAACTTTATTTATTAGACAATTACTACAGGACTAATTAACATTTCTATATAGTGATAGTATAGTGTAGATTTGAGAATCGGCCTATAGCTTACCTATATACCATACTGATCTGTGAAACTACTATTATAAGCAGCACTTATATTTATTGTAAATTTTAGGAATTGTATTTCTAGGTCTAAAATGGCTTTAACTTCCTTAACTAATCTTTTACGATTTGAGATTCTGAATTTAATTAACATTGAAAATCACATTTCATGGGATTTCACAGAGAATGTACATATACTCTATTTCACACAACAAGAGGGTGCCATTTACTTTAAGTCCTATATAACGTCAAAGTATTTGGCATATGTGAGAAAGCCATACCACGGCAGGTAATTTTACAAGTACAGTCAGACCCCCTAAATGCAACTACATGGCCTATAAAAACTTTTCTAAATGTATGTCCTTTCTTGGGCCCAGCTAATATAATACTTGTAGATTTTTACCCCTTAAATGAAATACTTCTTTAAATGTATATTTAACTCAATTTTTATATATAGTCTTATTTAGAGAAGTCTGGCTGTATATTATTATTATTTATTGATTATGTATAAAGCAATAGACAAATTTAAAATTCATTATGTCAGATGGCACATTTAGTGATCTTAAGCAGTTAACTAAATAACCGTTTTACTTTTTTTGAATAATTTTAGTTAATTAGTTAACTAGTTAATAATTAGCCAATTAATGTTTACATAGTTGGGATCGCTACGTATTCAAATGTTATAAATTAATATTAATGTGATTTCACAGACATGCATATCTGTTAAATCACATACCAAACTTTACTATGTAGCATTTGGAGTTAAGGTATTAATAGATCAGTATACTCTAGTGCTATTCCAGGTTGATTATAAATTAAAATAACCTGAAGCGGGTCTGAAGTAAATTTGAAGTAAATTTAATAGGGTAGGTTGAAAATTAGATCAATCTAACTCAACCAACCTAACTCATTAACAACCCTATTTGGAGTATACTCTGTGCAAGATTAAGATTTTATTTATTACAGTTTCGTGTAAGTTATATGAAAAGTGATATTATATTTGAGGTAATAAATAATTCTTAGTAATCGATGAATTTATCAATTTGAGAAGCTTTTATCACATAATTCACATGATATTACCTTGTGTAAGATAAATGCTTGCATATAATATATTTCTAATTTGAAGTATATATATTAAGGGTGCTCTCAAGCATCTAAATTAATAGATTGGTGCTTAATTTTTTAATTAGTGGGAAATAATTTGGCGGTCAAGTGAGTAGAGCTGGGATCCTTTAAATATCCATTGTAGTCATTTACTGAAATTCACAGGTTTTAGTTATATCTAAATTTTATATGAATATCCATGAATATTCATTGAATATAATATTATGTAAATTTTTCTATACTTGGCTATATTTTCATTAAGTATTTATGAATATTTACAATTTATAAATATTCGCTTTTAATTGAATATTCATGGATATTCATGGATCCCACTCTACAAGTAAGCTTGTCATCAGAATGAAAAAAAAATAGTTGAGACCATCTTTTTTTATCAGAGTTGTGTTTATTGTTTAAAATTTAAAATTTGTATTCCCCACTGTAAGATTTCCATAAAGATTATCTCAATTAATTATAGTGTCTGTGCCGATCTCATTTACTAGCTGACAGCATTGAGAGAGAGGCTTGAGAGTATCTAAATCTTTTAATTTTAATTCATTGCTAAGTTCTTGCAAAAGTTGATTTAAAATTCTGTATTTAGGATTTGCAATAATTTATTTTTTAGATTAACTACCTTATTCCAGAGCACCAAAGTATTGGAAAAGGTCCAATACAGTAGTATCTCTTGTCCACTATTATTTTGCTAACCATGGCCTTGGTGAAAAGCATGTAGTTATTCATACAGACAATTGCATGGGTCAAAACAAAAACAATACAATGATCAAGTATCTATGTTGGAGAATAATAACTAGTCTACACGACAAAATCACATATAGTTTTATGGTTCCTGGTCACACTAAATTTGGCCTGGATAGCTTTTTCGAGTTGTTCAAACTAAAACTTAGAAATTCAGAGACTGATGATTTAAATGATTTAATGCACATTGTTGAACAATCAACGACTAGTAGATATAACAAGGCAGATATTATTATTAATTTTAATGGAAATAGAAAAATTACATTTTATAATTGGAATCAATTTTTAGATCAGTTTTTTATGCAAGTTCCATCTATTCTTATGCAGTATCACTTTATTATGTCCTGTAATTATCCTAGAAAAGTAAAATTCGAAAATCATTTGATAGTAATGAAACTGAAATTTCAATTGCGCGAGTTTCAACAATTCCAAAAACTAAAAATGGAAAATTGGTTTTCCAGATGTAATTATTCTACAAGAAATAAGTTTAGAATGGCAGTATATTTGCATGAAGAAGTAGTGCAACATATTCAAAATCCAGAGAAACGTAATCTTTATTGTAAATTGCTTGACCAACCCAAGCCAAAAAAAACTAAAGCAAACATGGTTTAATAGTAAATTTATTTGGCTTTAAATTCTTTATTATATTTGTAAATAACTTAAGAGAACTAACGATAATACTAAAATAGAGTTTCGAACAAGTAAAAAAAAAAAAGTTTCGAATTATATTATTAGTATGAGACCAGAATCTCAATTGTTTTAAATTTAAATAGCATTTAAATTTTATAAATTGCTATATTTATAATAAATTTAAAGAAATTTTTGTTATAATCGTGTATTTTGCCCTAATAGTACTCTTGATATATCTACAAATGCTAGGCCAGTTACAAATTCTTTATTTATTATGGCTTGTAATAAAAAATTGACTGAATGATTATTTGGCTGAATGTTTTTAATTCGGCAGTAATAAACTTTTAATTTATGACAAAAGTTGTTTATATCAATTAACAGATCTTAACAAAAAACATGAAAAGGGTTCTGAATGAGATAAGCTTTTATAATAAATATATTACAGAAAGAGGCGCTAATAAAAAAAAGTTCAATGCAAACAAAAATTCATTAACTGAACTAAAGAAAATAGAACTCAAACGGCATTATTAATTATATAACTAATAATGCTATACATATTTATTATTTATCAACCTGGTAACAGAATTTATAGTAAATGTAACTACTACTATTTAAATTACTCTTGTTACTACATTAATTAGTATATAAAATAGTCACAGTAAATAAAACTAATAACCTTATCTAAATCATTTTGTAATTACAATAGATAACAGCTAAATTTTTTACAATAAATCATATACAAATTACAATAAATACACTTACCTATAGCTATCGAATTTTTTACGGTAAATTACAAGACTCCAATGCAAAACTAACTTTAATTTTATACTGGTGGCTACAAATTCATCCTGGTCTTGGCTCAAAAGCAGTTCGTTAAATACGGTAACTGGATTTTTTTTTATGGTGCATCACCATACAAATCACACAATCAAATACAAAGTTAACTTTAACTCTATCTAAACCACTCACAGGTCGAAAGATAAAAAATCAGACACAAATCAGATACCCAATTTTAAACTGATTACTACCTGATTACCACCTGATTTATGCATATTTTTGTACCAAATTTTTGGTACAAAA
>CAJVPY010003103.1:0-14701 GCA_910591965.1 Dentiscutata erythropus | reverse complement strand
TAATATTACCCATTTTTTCCTTTGTTTATAATTTTAATTTCAAAGTAAAATATCCCACACTCTGAAGGGATTGGATTGTTTGCTCGAACGTTTACAGCTTTATAGTCATCAGGATCTTTAATTAAAAGGTTTTTATAAATTAAATAGCTACGATGATGTTCTTTTTTAAATGCAGATAATTACAGTAACATATTAAATATCTTATTGCGAGATTTCTTATTTTCATATTACCTGTATAACTCACTTTAAGTCCACTTGAATCTATTTCAATAAATGGCGATATATCTTCAATATCCCATGCAGTCGGTAAAACAATATCATTGTACGAAATTATTGACCCTAAGAATTCGGAATCTTCCATCGCTGTAGGTCAAAATTCAATTCAGATCTTTGTTTAATGAACAAAAGTAATTTATAGAAATTAACGAACACAATGTACTATTTATGTATGCATATTTGTATTTTGTACTAATGTTACAAGCTAAACGATAAGTATATTCATAACTTAATCTTATTGATATATTATATTTGTTTGTGTAATCTTTTTTAAAATCTGCGAATAAGGATTTGGATTTTTGTAATAAATTATTGAATGCGGAGAAGACAATAACTACTTTTTCAGTATAAATCATGTGGGAAGTATTGTACGGTAAAGCTGTTTTATGTAATTATAAGTCAAATGAACATCAAATAATATGTAATAATTTTTGACCGCTCCACAATGTTATGTGAACCTGACGAAACAATGTAGGAATAAAGATCCAGAAAAGCCGGTCAGTAGAAAAACTCTGAAGTTTTTAAAAATGGCGAGGAGATTATCAAATCTTAATGGAACTAAAAAATACCTAAGCATATCAGAAACTTTGCAAATAGTGATAGCAGACTAATTAGTTTATATAATCAAAATCAAAATCGTATTTTATCTCGGAACTGGATCAATACTTTATTATCGATCTTTAAGATAATATCTAGTTAGAAAATAAAAATAAAGTGAAAATCATCTTCTTTAAATATCATTTATCAAGAGACTATTAAAATATGTAAAAAAAAACCTCTAAGCAATGATTGAGTTCGAAAGTTCGAAAGTGTCTTGAAAGCGAATTCAGTTTAGATCTTTTAACAGATTATGAAAATTCAATATATATTCAATAAAATAAATGAGAATAAATGTATAACAAAAAGAAACTTAGCATTGTGTTTATGTAGTGATTGGACCCGTTCAACTAGTGAATTGTTACGGTCTTTGTGAGATTCTACTCGAACTATCACGTTCTGACTGGACGAAATCAGACTCGGTCTGAGGTCCAAATTTAAATTTTAGCAAGTTAATTTTAAAATAGGTCATGATTAAATTACAACAATTTTATATATGTCATATTTTATTTTTAGCAGTTTATCTATATTTTGCAAAAATCATATTCAAAATTTAAGAGATGATGTATTTTTATATGCTGAACAAGTTAACTTAGAGCACAAAGTTAGAATTAATTAGTAAAATTTTGAAAATAATAGCATTTTAGTATGTATATATATTCCTTTGGCAGTCTCGCACTATTTATTAGAATCTATTATTTATGTATACACATTACATGTTATAAATTCATCAAACCATTGACAAATACCCGGCCTGCTCAACCGGCGCCCAAGTATGACTATCGCACTGATGTTCGTCATCTAAAAGCTTGTACGAGCTCTTCCGGTTTTTTTGAAGGTACTAGACCTCATTTATTAAGTAAAAAGAGTATTAATAACACATTTATACACATAAATGTAACCCATTACAATGCTATAAGATCCTCTTTCTCACAAATTCTTATTATGATAACAACTTAATGAACACTACGCCATATAAACCAGCAGAGGTCTTTTTCGATTTTTAACAGCTGCCCTACCTTGTTTGGTGCGTCGAAAGTGCGTTGAGGGTACGTCAAGTATAGCCCGGGTTTGCATAAGGAGAGCATCTTCCTGCGTATCGAATACGAAGTAAATATTATATAATTAGAAATTTACTTTGTATTCTATACGCAGGAAGATGCTCTCCTTATGCAAACCCGGGCTATAATTGACGTACCCTCAACGCACTTTCGACGCACCAAACAAGGTAGGGCAGCTGTTAAAAATCGAAAAAGGCCTCTGCTATATAAACCTTAGTTCGTCTTTTCCATTATCATAAATAAACCTGACAATGTCGCACAGCTACCCTTACTAGAGTAATCATCTTCTGATTGGCGCATTTCCCTATTTAAAGGCTATGATGCATAACAATGAAACTTTTTCCTAAAACATTATTCTAATTAATTAACAAAACTTATGGCCTCAAAAATATTTACGGGCGACATGCCCGAATTAATGGAATCTATTCTCAATAATTTAAATTATGAAATTGATTCCTTATACTCGTGCGCACTCGTGAATCGACATTGGTGCAAAATGGCAATTCCTGTTCTTTGGCAAAATCCATTTTCAATTATTAAAAGCAAAAGAGGCGTATTTTCATCTAGATCAAGTCCATTATTCATTTCTCAATACTTTTCATCTCTTGATGAGGACAAAAAACTTGTTTTAAAAGAATGTAAAATAAAAGCAGAATTTTCTAAACCATTATTTGAATATGCAAGATTCCTAAAGGTTCTTGATCTAAATAACTTAGCATCAGAGGTTAAAAAATGGTATAAACTCGAACTAGGTTACGACTCACAGAATTCGAATCTAGAATATGAAGCGTTTTACTCACTGTATTATGAACCGGATTACGACACACAGAATTCGGAACTAGATTACGACACACAGAATTTGGAACTAGATTACGACACACAGAATTTGGAACTAGATTACGACTCTCAGAGTTCAGAACCACATCACGACATACCGATAAATCGGCTAATTAATTTATTACTTAAATTATTTATTGAAAGTGGTGCCGTTGTGCATAAATTAGATTTAGGTTTTTTTCACCTTTTTAGAATTAAATCAGAGATCTTTTGCTCATTAAGAGAAAATAAACAATTTTTCTCACAACTTCAAGATTTATATTTGAGAACACTACCAGAACGAAAACTCATTAAATTTGTTACTCCTTTATTAAAAATCTTGGCAAAAAATGCTAAGAAAATTAGAGCTTTGGAAATTGACGGACTTTGGAATGAGTATGACCCACAATTATTTAACATTCTTATACAAGTTATTAAATCACAAAAGCAACTTAAGAAATTTAAATTATCTGGTTTCAAAAAATTTCCAGAAAAATTCCATGGTACAATTTCAGCTTTAGAGTGTCAAAAAAACTCATTACAAGAAGTTATTATAGAAGGTTGTAATTGTAGCGATGAGCTCGAGGTATTGAAAAATTGTAAAAATTTAGAAATTCTTCGCATCAGATGGTGCAATAATGTAAAATTGTTGAAAAAATTCAATTACAAAGTCAGCACTTTAGAGGTATATATTTGCTCGATTGATGATGTATCGGCTATAGTACAAATTTTAGAAGAGTCCGGCATATTACTACAACGCTTGTTACTAAGATTAGAAATTAAATCGGCAGATGATGAAAAAATTTGGGAAGAATCTTTACTAAGAGCACTTAAATCTTTCTGTCCAAACATTATATATCTTAATCTTTCGAATATTGGAATTTCCACGCAACTCATGGAACTTCTTGGTAATTTACAAAAACTTCAATTTCTCACATTACGACGCATTGTTGACGTACCGGGAAAAGAACGAATTAAGCAGTTTGCAGAAATATTGCCATTAACATTGCAATATCTTGAATTAAATAATAAAACTTGGCCAGTATCATATATGGATACTTTGTTCAATCATTGCAATGCACCTTTAAAAAGTCTGTTAATTAATCGCCTTAATAGAGAGGAAAATACTAAAGCGTTAATTGAATTCTGCATACGAAACAGAACTTTTTTGAATTGCGCGATTATATGGAATTTGAGTAGGGATTTTAAAATTGGTGAAACAGTTGAAGTATACGTTAGATTTGTACCATATGGACGCATTGTTGTTAGTTGCTAATTATAGTAAAGGCTTAATTAATAAATATATATATATATATTAAGTTCAATATTAATTTTATATTGTTTTAATTTATAGGAGGCTTGTAGTGTGAATTATATTTATGAGGTTAAATAAAACGAGCTTTGATGTGACAGAAATAGATATAAATCTACTATCACACTTTCGTCATGTTACTTTGATAAGAGTTCTTCTCGTGATGTATAATTTGAGAAATTTAATCACGTTCTCTTGAGAAATTATGAAATGTTTTTGTGAAAAATTCCTAGTAAAAAGGAGTGATGTCGATTTAATAATAAATGAGTTAAATACGAATTTCATTTCGTTTTTTTAACAAATTTTATCAATATGAATGCTGTTTCTGTTGTAATTGAAGGTTCGACTTATGTAAAAAGATTAATACTTGAAGTAGATGTTGTTGAGGTGTTAAGTTTAACACCTGAAATTCACATAAAGGGTGGGTCTTTTTCTCATTGAGTGTTTTTTGAGTTATCGTGTATCCGAAGGTACGCTGTAAAACATCTGGGGAAGAATTGAAAGTTCTTCGTGGCCACAGTTTTTTTTTTTTTTACTGCGAACGTTCTCTCCAATTACTCGACGATCCGAATAGGATACGCGCTAACCAATAAAAGCACTCACCGTTGAATACCCGATCCGGCGTGTTTCTCTTTAGCTGTTAATAATGATGATACAATACTCATTTGTTTTTTTTTCTTGCAGGGAACCAAACAATGGCGGAACAGATTTAATTAGCTATATTAGAGGGATTAAACTCACTTTTCAGTGTAAAAATTGGATCAATCCAATAAGTTTGTATAATATTATTTAGTTAATTTTAAAAGATTATATTAATGTTATAATATTATTAAAACTTTTATTAAAGATTATATTAATGTTATGATATTACAGGACTAGCCATCGTTCGTGAGCTTAATGGTGTGGTGGGCGAAGAACCAGATTCGATCAGAATTCTGGTGGCTCCCTTTATGAATTTTACAGATGAGACAGTAAAATTAGCAGGACATCTAGATTACCTATTATCTTTAACGACGTAACTTATCTTTAGAAAATTATCCTTCATCTCTATCAATTCCTACAACAAAGACCATCTTTTTACTACGACCTTTCAACCCATTAATTTAATCATTAATTTTGTTCGATTATATGTTTTCACAATTGAGTCTACGTACAGTGTGGAGTAAGTTTATTTGCTAATAAAGCGCGTCACAATATGCTGTCATACCCAATAATTTCCATGATACGTATACCGATGTTAGACATCGCTTTTAAATTATTGTTAAGTTTGATTAAGTAACATACGTCAAATATAAATCGAATCTAATTCAAGTCAATGAAGTATTTTTGAAATTAAAAAAGTTAAAAAAAAAAAAAAAAAAAAGAGTCTAATAAAAGTCTAATGGTTTTTATTGTTTTTTTTTATGGTTTCGAACACTTAGTTTTGCCATTTTTTCAAATATGAAATACATATAATGGGGCATTCATTAAATATTCTTTTTCAATTAACCTGAAAACCAAAACTTTAAATATTGGTTCTTAATACCTTTAAATTAATTAAAGTTGAAATTATCAAAAGATTGAATGTCCAATCGGATAAACACAACAAATTTATCTTTTAATGCTGATATCCTACAAAACTTAACCCAACCAATAAAACCTCTTCAAAATATCGCAAGTGAAGCATTAATCAAGAAATTTATTAAGGTACGTACGTACGTATGTACAAGAAGTAATGATTGTCGCTAAGAAAAACTGTGAAGTATTATTATCTACTTTTATAGTTAGATCGAATACGAAGTTAAGAGTTTCAAAAATTTGGAGCTTCGATATTTATTTTATTTAAAAAAACCTTATTGATTTTGAGAACTTAATATTTTGTGAAATGTTGAAAAATGGAGACAAAAATTTTTATTGTAGTTATTTAGAATCTATTGATTGACTTTTTGTCAGTTAGAACCATAATTTTGAGCCTAGACTAAATTGTATATATTTGAGGATTGTTAATTATTTGGCCTTGGTCCGTTACTTTCCAATCTTGCACCTGAACAAAAAAAAAAAACTCAACGTGTTGAATGTTATTTGATCAACACGTTGAATTTTTAATTTCGACCGTGTGTCTTTCTGAAAATTTATTTATATTGTAGTTAATTTAATATTGATTAAAATTATTAGCGTACTCAACTTTGCAAGTTGCATAGACTATATTGTAAATGAGATTACCCACGAAACTCGCTTTGGACCCATAACAATAATATGATTTGAGAGTGCTGCAAAGCAAAAATCTGTAGTTTCGATTTTTGCCGGCTCCGCTTTTTGATCCGATTTCTTAATTTAAATTAAGCACAACATAAATTGTATGATGTATTAACTCACAATTACAGGTTTCGCTTTGCAGCACTCATTTATACAAACTTTTATATTATTATTTTATAGTAATTTTATTATACTTCGCTAAACAGAATACTATAATAAGTTAAAATCTCATCACAAAATCCACTTGTCCCTGCTTACCACAGTAAGTTATCATTAACAACCCTGCTTATGGTACGTCATTTGAAATTTTAATAATATGTATTTTATATTTTATTTGCAAAAAGAAAACGATATAATTTGAAAAATTTTACCCGTGATCTGCGTGACAAATCATGTGACTAATATATAGTATAAATTTTTATGCTTCAGACCTCTACCGGTTTCCGGTTTCTAGTTTATCACAATATCATTCGCGCTCTTTTTTAATGTACACAATTACGTCAAATGGAAAGTCCAGAACAAGGAGAAGGAAGCCGACAAGTAGCTTTGAGATCAAAAGTTCAGGACAGTAAAAAGGTTAAAAATGTGAGTTTTTTTTCACCTTTTTTAAATCTTAACGGGTTTAAATACTAATATAACTGACGATTAATTTCATATTAGATGTCAATTATACATTCAAAATTTGATTTTTTGGATAGGCCCTGGTGGAAGCCCTCTTATGATGAACGCGATGCTAATTATTTTATCTTAAATGCCAAGCGCTACCAACATGCCATATTATTAGCCATTGACGAAAGCGACACGCTCTTTTGGAAGGGATATATTGACCTTCATCATGAACATTATCTGCTCGAATGTATTTCTGTAGAAAGTAATGTTGACCTTACTATCGACTTTATACGACAGGCTCTAAAAAAACCCGGGATTCTTAAATTATTTTTGAGCTGGCTATGCAGAAAAATTTTTGCATCTTGTTTCATACTCGAAAGATCTTTTCGTATGAATAGGAAAGTGAAAAACATCCACGATGCCATTAATGATATTTTCCCATCAATCTTCTTTTCTGATCTTCCAATTGATCGGTTTACACCTTCGTTTGCACAGCAGCTGCATCGACAAATTGGAAATGAATTGATTAGTAACGCGGGTCAATATAGAACGTGGTACGTTATGGCTGCGCAAGACAACTATGTATATATGGCACCGGATTTGATCGAAGATAAAATGAATGAGTTATTCTGTCAATGTAGAGAGAAATTTGGAAGGACAGACTTGCAGTTGGAGGAGGCTATTAAATATGGGGCGTGTTTTTTTGCCTATTTCTTGATGATTCACCCTTTTATAAATGGAAATGGAAGAGTAGCGAGATTGCTTTTAAGTTACCTCTTATCAAAATTCACTGTGTTACCTCTTTCTTTATATACAGGATCTAAAACACGAGATATGTATTTACAATGTCTTCGTGAAGCACAGTATCATGATCCATTTAATCCCAGTGCACTTGCAACCTTTATACTTGAATGTGTATACAAAACATCTTATAACATATGTGTAGTGATGGATATAGATATTCAAAATTAATATAGTTGTTAATCCTGTTATAAAGGGAAGTGATAATAAAAAAGAATATGACAATAGTTTAAATTAGTATAAATTTGAAAACTAAGTTGTCCAGACAAATTATATGTCGTGAAATTTGGGGTCTTGATTTGAAAATATAAGCCCTACCAAAATCCACCTATACCCTTTTATTAATAATTCTAACCCTAAACCCTAACTTAGCTAGAAAAAAAAAGCTTACAAAAAAAGGCCCCAAAAATTTTAAAAATTGTACATAAAATAAAGGGGAATTTACAAATAAGGGCCTGAAAAGTGAAAATAACTACATATAAGGGCCTGATTTTTGAAAAATATTACATATAGGGGTCCAAATATATCAATAGTTGAAAAACGTGATCACGAGATTACCGTACCGCAAAGGCACTCATTTATTATATTATATATAGATAAATAAGCACTATATAGTTATAATTACTTTCGTTTAAATACTATATAAAAGATAATGTTCAAATTAGCATAATTTTGCGTTAGGCTTTGAACATTTCCGAAAAAGCTGGACAATTTTGATCATGATTAATTAGCCTTATGATATGAATAAAACCATCTTTACGTTTGTTAGCAGAAACAGTAAATGGGCATTCGCTCTTTGTTCGTGGGACAAACAACAAATTGTTTGTTGGGTTTATTAGTCCTGAACTTGTAAAGCGAAAATGTTTCAACAGAATAACTCTCTAGAGCTGAGCGAACACTTTTCATATCGGTAAATGTCATTCCAAGTTTTAGTGTCATGGTTTGTTATAACGATAAGCAATTTTATAAATAAATGAAATTTATTGTATTTACGAAGTCAAAAACACTTCTTATTTATGATTACTAATTTACAATCTATTATTACATTTATCAATGACTACATTTCTTATGCGCCTGATAATGTAAACTTATTAATGACTATCAAGCCACAGACTTGAATAAATTCCGTGCGTTGCGCAGGCCCCTATATGTAATATTTTTCAAAAATCAGGCCCTTATATGTGATTATTTTTAATTTGAGCCCTTATCCGTAATTATTTTCGCTTTTCAGGCCCTTATTTGTAAATTCCCCTAAAATAAATCTAAATTTCCGATTTCACGATAATCCATGACATTTATTATTTAAATTGCATGATTAAACACAGCGTTTCTCTCTTATTGAGACCAACATATTTCAAATATCAAAGATCACTGTTATTTTGATTAAGATCTTTATACGCAACAAAGGCTGTTCTCAAGCATTGATCAGATAATAAGCGTGATGACGCTCAAGCATCACAATTGATGCCGATATTTATAGAATTAAATGCTTGAGCATACTTTTTCTGTTTATTCATACTGTTCGCTATACTACCTAAAAAAACTCAATCAACCGCTAAAGTTTCAACTTTAGTTACGTCGGCTCCTCCTTTTAATGATTTTAACAATTTGGTTTTCTTTACTATCATCTATTGGATCAGCTCAAAGAAAGCGTCTTTATAGAATGCTTGGATTGAGTAAGAGAAAAAGTGCAATAGGTCACCGTTGTGATTTATTATTATGCGACAAACATGAACACGTCCATTTAGTTGGTGAAGTGAGTCGTCAAATATGGAAAAGCATTATTTCTGAATCAGTAAGCATTGTTTCTGAATCAGTTTTAGCAAAATGTGATGAATTTGTGGGTAGTTTCAATAATTCTGTCACTTCACAGGCTACAAGAAATATTTTTCACGACAAACCATGGAAAGAAAGTGATAGAAAATTGTTAGAAATTACTGAACGCACTCTTAATACACTGTAAGTAGTATTCCCAATTCTTAAGTAATTAGTAATTAGTATTTATAAGTATCCTAACACGCCTTTATTAGTGGTGAAATTTGGTGCAATCCTGCATGTGTATCGTGTAACGAACAAAGCGAGGGAACTTATATTTCGGATATTATAATGTCCTTGCTTCGATCTAGTTTGGGGAACTTATTCAATGGCAGTATCTGCTTAAGTACCGCAGAATGCCGAAGCGTAGCAAGCAAGGATCGAAGAAATGCAGGTGTGGACAAAGAACGAATGGGAAAGAAATTCCAGAAACCGACGATGAACTTGCTGCTGAAGAAAGAAGGCAAGGGATTCGACAATCCCTTGCCGATGACCGCACAAACCATGTCGTGAAGGTCGTAAAAAAGGAATGGCGGTCGAAAAAAGTAATTATTCGATATCATGTGGTTGTTGAAACATGATGGAAAGATTGGGTTTACTAATGAAGGCATTAGAACAAGCCGATAGTCTCTCACCCCGAAATGTCCCCAAGCCCCGCTGTTTGATCACCAACTAGAGAAGAACAGGCGAGAACCAGATATAAACCCACCTTTGTGTGAAGAAAGATTAAATAGGAAAAAAAGCGGGAAGCTTCGGAACAAATCTTAAATTTTTATAAGCTTCCGGGTGGCTCAAATTCACATAAATAATCAGTTTACTTTTGCGTGCATATTTCGTGAATCTATTTTATTTGATATTATTAACTCGCAATATGGTCGAGAATTTTCTTGGCAAAATTTGACGACCCGAGGTCGCTGAAATCATGTGATTTAATAAAGTTATGGATGGAATCGAAATAACGATATAAATAATAACCAATACTCATTTACACGGTCGCGTTAAAATGGAGAGGTCACCGGACCCCCTTCTTTATTTTTATGAAAATTGTTGCCCAAACGAACAACAATATAAAATACAAATAAAAAATATATTTTTATTTTTTTGGAAAGTTCCCAGCACCAGCATTTCTTGAAAGCCTAATCCACCAGCTTCATTGAATACCAATTCTAATTGTAGAGGTCCTAACCGGATGAATCCGTCATCCATTTATCTGATAAGCTATATTAATATTAATATCCAGATATCCGTCTTGATTAACCGAATCATCTGATTAGAATCACATGATTTTTTGATACCATTCGATTCGTCTCAATGAGACGAATCGATGATTCGTGAAATAATTGCCTGGAATAATCTAAAATTTGGGGTTGAACGTATTAGAGCTGGGCTGCAAGCTATCAGCTATAAACATGGACTATTTACCATTATGTATTACAGCATATATAGCAAATATTACTAAAATAGCGGCTATGTAGATATAAAAAATTTTCAAATTTACATTTTGATAAATATAAATTAACTAATAAATTGATTAAAAACGTAACTATTGATGAAACTTTATATCACTTTAGCTAAACATTAAATGACTTCCGCTACGGTTCAGACAATTAAACTCGGCATTTTACTTAACACCCGATTTTTTTTTCTTTAAATAAAATGGACTCTGAACAACTTTTCGATCTTGGTTACTATTATCAATATGTTAACAAAGACGAAAGAAGGCTTTTGAGTATTATATGAGAGCAGCTGAGTTAGGAGATTCGGTGGCGATGAATGCTGTTGGCCTTTGTTATAATATCATCGAATTTGTGTAGAAATAAATTACCACAATTCATTGATTTGGGCAATGCTCTGCAATGTGGTTTTTGATATTACTAATGATATGAGGTTGGACAAGATTATAATAAAGCATTTTAATACGGAGAAATGGTTAATGTTGCTCTGTGTTATTGAAGCGGTACCGGTACAAATAAGAGAGATATTCAGAAAGCAAAGTTATTGGTTCAAAAAATATAAAAGTACTTTGAAAATAAATAAATCACCGGATCATATCAATCCTTAATTTAAGGCAATATTAGATGATGAAAGATTTGGATTAATTATAATGAATTCGCAATTATCCGGGAACCTGGAAAAGTAACTGTAAATTCTGTACGTTGCTATATTATTAATGATAGATGGAAAGATGTTGCACTTAAAGTTATTCGTGATTCAAACAAAAGTGTGCAAGAATTTATGCAAGAATTTATCCAAGAATTGAAGAATTTATTTTAAAAAATACTTCATTCTTGAATTGTTTGGGTGTGTCAAGAAATAATTATGGTGATTATATTATTGGTACGGATATTATGCTAAAAGGTTCGTTACGACAAAGTCTTGCAATTAGTATATAACTTTGGATCTTGAGTCAATTCATCTCACAAACTCGTTCACAAAGATTTAACAGCGGAAACTATAGCAAGAAAATTTGCATAATGTATATATCATTGATCTTGGACTTTTAAAAGTAAGAAGGAAAAATTTGTAGAGTTTTACCGTATACTGTATAGCACCTGAGTTTTTGATGTGTCAACTGTATACTCAAGCATCAGTTATTTACAGTCTTGAGTTATCACAACTAGAGGTGCAAGCGAATCGTCCCAATGATGTTACGGCTTAAGCTGTAACTAGCTAAAGCTTATGTCGTAACTAGTTACGGCAATCATTGGGACAATTCGCCTGCATCTCTAATCACGACAGAGATTTCATCCGGACGAAGAGCATTTGATGCATTTCAATTTGACAATTATTTTGCATCAAAGATTATCGATGGATTAATACCTAAATGTTTGGGTCCAGATTTTATATTAAATTAGCTATAAAATGTATGGATAAAGATGTTGATAAACGACAGAAATTGTTGATTTCTAAGATAATTATATGTGTCTTTATATACTTTGCGAAATTTCGGTTTCCACCAAATATGGGTAATCTTTTGCCGTCGCCGAAATCAGGTCATGTGATTTTGTTAAATTTATAAATCTGAAAACCAGATAATCATTTTGTAATTTCAGAAAATGTCAGATTTACAACTTATACATAGAGCAATCAGAGACTTTTTCGATGAAACGCCCGTTGAAGAATGGTCATATATTCTTTTTTTAGAGTCATTTAAACACGTTATTCTGTCGGTATTAGATATCACAAAACGAGATGAAAAAGCTACATGGAGGAAGAGATTTATAAAGCGTTTAGAAACGATTGCAGGTGATGACGCGTATACTGAACAGCAGAAAAAGAAGGTAATTATTTTGATAGAAAAGGTATTTAGTATATATTTTTTTATGGCAGTCAGGATAGTTCTACACAGTCAAAGGACGGTTACGCTCCCTCCTGAGGTATGACGGTTCCGCTCCCTCCGTGTAGTTACTGTTGGTGTCATATAGCCAAGAGACGGTTATGCTCCCTCTTGAGGTTTGACGGTTCCGTTCCCTCATATGACACCTGACTGTCTGAGTTTTTAATAATTTGTGGTTCGCATAGACCAAATTATTAGTTCGATCTACATATTACATTTTTAGGACCCACGAAATAATTGTCCGGAGCGAAGCGTAGGACTCATACTTCTACGTTAAGTGATAACCAAAACTACGTTTTTGATATATTTATATCAAGATTATCAAAAACGTAGTTGTGGCATTTTCCGTCTGAGACACGCGTACCTATATTTGCTTTTTTGTGTTACAAAATTATGAGAATTACGCGTTTGTGCACATCAGATAAAGTTTTACCTTCGTCAATCTTAATTACGTACTGTCAAAAAAGCGAGTAAGCATTTTTTATGTCTATTTTGTTTATTGTTCGTATTAGAATTTAAATGATTTAATTTATTGGGTACTACATATACTAATTACTAACAAATTATTTGTCTATAGATCTTACGATCTACGATACTTTAGTATGTAACAGATAATGTATTTAAAAATTATATATATATATATATTTCAATGCCATGATCTCTAAAAAAATATTGACATTTAATAAACGGCTTAGAATTGCCGAAAGCTGCTCAGCCAGGTTGGATTGCTAGAAATATCTTCGATTATGATTGAGATCATTTGAGTACTGCAAAGGGAAATGGGACTTCGGGTCATAGGTAGACTTTCGTATGATTGGCTGTTTAAATCAATTTAATTTTACATTATTTATACGGTTTAAAGTACTTTTTAAAAAAAAATAAAACTACAAAGAATAAACAAAAAAGAAGTATATAGAAAGTTTTATTAGGATTGTAGGACTCCACTATTAAAAAGTATCTCCATCCCTTTTTGTTTTAGAGAAGTTAGCATAATAGCGACTTATTAAAGATAGATAGAATTAGGTTATCACCATGCTAACTTCTCTGAAACAAAAAGGGATGGAGATACTTTTTAATAGTGGAGTCCTACAACCCAAATAAAACTTCTTTATACTTCTTTTTTGTTCATTCTTCGTAGTTTTATTTTTTTTAAAAAGTACTTTAAACTGTATAAATAATGTAAAATTAAATTGATTTAAACGGGTACAACTCATAGGGGGATCTACCGTATGGCACTTTACGGTATGTATGAATTTTAGCACCTATTCTTTATATGCGTGATTATTATCTATCCTGGATCCTTTTTTTCGAATTTTTAATTGAGCTATTGTCGAA
This sequence comes from Dentiscutata erythropus, assembly GCA_910591965.1. Taxonomy (NCBI): domain Eukaryota; kingdom Fungi; phylum Glomeromycota; class Glomeromycetes; order Diversisporales; family Gigasporaceae; genus Dentiscutata; species Dentiscutata erythropus. The sequence goes on along the minus strand of CAJVPY010003103.1, from coordinate 507 downwards.
ATTTGACAAAACCCAAGATTAGAAAAAAGAAATCGGATAATGTTAATTTATTGTTTATTTTTTTTGGAGCAATTTTTTTTGACCAAATACGTATATTGATAAAGTAACTATACAGCATAATCATATGCGGAAATCTATTAGACCGCATGGGTTGAATCGATACGTACGTACGTACTTTGTTGATAACTGATAATATGCTTGGATAACTTGCAAGAACCTAAAACTTTAATGAACAGCCTAAAATGGCTAGAGTAAATTGAAATGTGATACATGTAATCTAGTATAAAGTCATCTGATCTCGCAACAATGATCGCCAGGGACAGTAAATACTTCCATTATTAAATGACGAATTTTTTATCACAAAAACATCAATTATTCCATTTAATTCCATTTTATTCCGATATCACCAAAAAAAAAACTTTTTAGCCAACCAACCAAAATTTAATTTTCAAAATAATTTTCAATTTCCGAAGATTATTACACGATTAATAGCAAGATTTGATTGGC
>CAJVPY010003102.1:0-14704 GCA_910591965.1 Dentiscutata erythropus | reverse complement strand
ATTGTAATTACATTGTAGCAATATTGTAGCAATCTTGTAAACATATTTAGCAAAAATCGAAGGTTTCAGCAAAGATAGTATTTTATTAAAAATTGGTTTATATAGTCTAAATGCATATAGTATATTGCTTAAATTCCTGAAAAGATCTATGACGGATAGTATTAAATTGAATTCCTAGATATGAATTTAGTCTCGAATTCCAAAGTACTATAAATTGAGAATAAATTCGTGAGTGTTGCTAATTGTAGGCTTAGGAAATATATATTTTATTTGTTATTTTCTAACTATATTATTGTAATATTTCTATGCTTTTATTGTTTGGCTCTAAGTTAAACCCAATATTGTTCAAATAAAGACTCAAAAAAGTAAGAGAGGTGTTCTTGAAAAGTGCATCCGCCAATGCTTTTCCTCCTTCTGATCCAATATTATTATAACCAAGATTCAAAAAAGTCAGCACATTGTTTTTGCAAAGTGTATCTGCTAATGCTTTTCCTCCTTCTGGTCCAAGAATATTTTCTTCAAGACTCAAAAAAGCCAATGTGGTATTTTTGCAAAGTGCATCAGATAATGCTTTTCCCCCTTCTGATTCAAGATTATTTTTTTCAAGATCTAAAGCAGTCAGAGTGGCATTTTTGCAAAGTGCATTAGCTAATGCTATTTCTCCTTTTGATTTAAGGTTATTATTACAAAGACATAAAAAGTCAGCATGGTGTTCTTGTGAAGTGCATCAGCTAATGCTTTTCCTCCTTCTAATCCAAGATTATTTTTATAAAGATTAAAAGAAGTTAGAGTGGTGTTCTTACAAAGAGCATTCGCTAATGCTTTTCCTCCATTAGATCCAAGATAGTTCTGACTAAGACCCAAAGAAGTCAAAGTAGTATTCTTGCAAAGTGTATTAGCTAATGCTTGTACTCCTTCTGATCCAAGGTTATTAATTCCAAGAACCAAAGAAGTCAGAGTAGTGTTCTTGCAAAGTGCATTAGCTAATGCTTTTCCTTCTTCTGATCCAAGATTATTACGACTAAGATCCAAATAAGTTAGCATAGTACTCTTGCAAAGTGTATCAGCTAAAGCTTTTACTTCAGCTAATCCAAGATTATTTTTAGTAGGATTCAAAGAAGTCAAAGTAGAATTTTTATAAAGAATTTTTACTAATACTTTTATTGTTTTAGATTTAAGATCAACCCTAATTGGATATAATTTCATAGAGATAATAGTTGCATTCTCATAAAGATTTTCAAATATTATTTGATTGCAAATAATTTCACTAAGGCTTAAATGATTAAGATTCTTACTAGTTCGTTGAAACATCAAAATTAAAGAACATTTAATGGCATTTTCAAGATTACGTCCTATTCTATATTTTTCATAACAAAGCCAGTTTCTAATACCATCGTACAAATAATCATTAACAGTTGAGATATAGCTTGTATATTCAAATAACGGTTTTGGATGACTTGGAGGGGTGATCTTAAAAGGAATTAATAGAGTTTTTTCTTGAGCATTTAGTGTTAAAAAAAATATTTCTATAAGTCTTGTATCTTTGAAATGTTTATTTGGTTCGCACTATAATATTGGAATAATAATTCTACACCATTGACGATTTACAAGAGCACATGAAAATAAATTTTTACAATTAGACCGAAGTTTGTTAAATATTAAGTAGTAGCATTCATTTGGTAATGTTATCATATTAAAAATTGTTCGCGGTTGTGAGTGGCAAGATCGGCCCTGGTAGTTCTATTTTTACATTATGACTTTAATATTTCTGAATTCATGGTACAGGTGGTACAAATTGTAAGAATTCTAGGAATTCTTTAGATTATAGGAATAGTAAAGATAACAAGAATTAAAATTATTCTCATTATAAAGTAGATAATAGGAATAGTGTAGATTCAAAGAATTTAACCATATGTAAGGATAATTATATAAGGAGAGTTTTTCTCTCGCAATAAAAGGGCAGAAAAGTTTTACTTCGAAACAATTATAGTTGAAGTTACTTATCTTTTTCCCTTTTGCTCCTAATAAATCATCCATTTACCCTTGTAACTATCCTAGTATTATTAATAAAACCAATTATTACATCATATAGTCCAATTAGAGTAAAAGTGTTGAGTTGGCATTCTATATAGAAAACCTTGACCCAAGTCGTTTAACTTGTTAGAAAAATAATAAGAATTCAATAAAGATAAAACCCTCTTATAAATATACTTAACCTTACCCATGACACATTGTTATCACTAATTAGTATAACAATCGCATTAGTGATCGAAGTATTGTTGCATATTAATTGCATTGATCAGCCAAATTTCCTGTGACATCAGGAGCTCTTGACCTCATCAATCAATTGAAGATCCACTTCCGACCTTAGCTAATATCTATCTGTGATGTAAGAGTATTAAACTACTGAACACCGCAGTAGTTATCACATATGATCCACGTGACAATCATTAATAATCTTAATGAACATATTAAAGACTGGAACCTGCCTAAAACTTGACTCTAAGAAAAAGACATACTTAGCTTCCAGCTAAAGTATATTGGCAACCAAAACAAGTATAATTCAATAGTATACTTATCTTCTAGCTAAAGTATATTGGCAACCAAAACAAGTATAATTCAACAGTATACTTATTTTAACTGACAAGACAGCCACAGTAAGACCCGAAAAGCTTCGAGACTCGAACCAAGTTTCTCCACGCCTACTTTCTGCCTTACAAATCGAAGCATTTAGGGTTTTGGATTGTAGTTTAGATAATTTTTAGTATTATAGTTTATTTATTAGCACAGTTTATTTGTTATTATCATAGTTTTAGCTTTAGGCAACTAAGTCAGATGTTTTCAATTGGTGGTGACTGTGAGATTCGAACATCTCTAACCACACCCAAAACAATTTTTTTTTTTTTACTTTGGTTGAAATTTATTCTCGCACTCTTAATTAAATTAATATTTAAGAATTAAACAAATATTTTAAATATGTCGAACTTGGACCACTTCAAGAATAGAGATATCGAAGATCATCGAATAATTGAAGATAATAGATCTATCGATTACGAAGATGAGCAAGCCCCTGATCAACCAGCCCAAACACATCGAATCCTAAAAGAAATTGCTAAGGCCTTCAGAAATGTGGCCATGTACGACATTTAGCCGAATCCACATAAAAATAACTAGGTCTACGTAAAGACTTTCAAGAGTGAAGAAGACAAAGACCATGTAGAGTGGATTGAAGCATTTGAAAAAGCAGCTGATACGAACAATTGGACCGCGTTAAGGAAAATAAAAATTGCTTCAGGCCATTTAGCTGGAATTGCAGCACGCTAGTATCATAATAATAAGAATGGCCTTATCCTTTGGGATGAAGATGGTAAAGAAAACAAAGTACTTAGCTTTGTACTAGTATTTACCAAGTATTTCGCCACCCCGGAGCGAAAACATTAGTGGCAACTGGAGCTTTATTTGTTAAAACAAAAAGAAACAGAAAAAGTGGACATTATGCTTACCAATTCAAGAGATTGTTGAAACGAGTAGACCCCAATAAAGAAATTCTTGCAGCATATGTCATCAGAATGTTTCTAGGAGGCCTCTGGGGAAAAATCGCTGCTTTAATGTCGACTGATGACCCTAAAACCTTGGATGAAGTAATTTTTAAAGCCTGAAGAATAGAAATTGGAGGCTATTACGAGAAAGAAAAGAGCCTTCTAATACCGTCGTAATTACCGCCAACAGAACTAGAGAAAGAGCTCTAGAAAAGTTAGTGGAAATAAGATTAGTAATACAAGATGCATTGATACCTACCGATTTCCAGGTAATTGAAAGCCTCGAAAAAATGATGCTCCTCGGAATGGATTGGTTCCAGAAAGTACACACCTGCCTACATTTCGAAGAGAAAAAGTTATTTTTAAAATACCTGGTTAAATGCGTTGAGGTACCTATCTACCAGGCCAAAGAAGGAAAATTGGAGCCACCTCAAAGCCATGACAGTGACGAAAATGATTTCTTCAACCAGTATGAGGAATAACAAGACCTAGAAGAAGCAGAAAGTTATTATACAGATGATTCCGTAGTAGAAGAAGGGATAAACATTAACTATTGGAAAGAAAATAGCTCCGCAATATACCTAACGGCAATAGAGGAGCTCTCAACCTGGGAAAAAGAAAAGTCAAATGAACAAAACCCTAGGGAAATTATTAAACAATTAGTTCCAACAAAAATCCTGACTGAAAAACAAAAAGAAAAAGCAACTTATATGTTAGAAGAATTTCAAAAACTTTTTGCCTCCAGATTGCATCAATTGGCCAGTACCACGAAGTAGAACATGAAATAGATACTGGTGAAGCTCGACCAATCAAGCAATCGGCCTATAGAATCACCTCGGACAAACAAGACTTTATAAACAAAGAAATAAAGAAGTTGCTAAATAATGGATTAATATATGAAGTCAAGAGCCCTTGGACCTCATCTGTCATTATCATACCAAAAGAAAATATCAAACTCCATTTGTGCATCTATTATCGGAAGCTAAACGCCATTACGAAGAAAGACGCTTACCCATTACCTCGAATCGACAATCTGCTAAAAACTTTTGGAAAGGCAGAGTGGTTTAGTTCTCTGGATCTAGCCAGTGGATACTGGCAAATTGGTATAAACGAAAAGACCAGGAAAAAACAGCCTTTATCACCAAACAAGACACTTATGCATTCACAGTGATACCCTTCGGCCTGTGTAATGCCCTGGTGACATTCTAAAGGGCAATGAACCACCTCCTCTACGAAAATATTAGAAAAAACATCACAGTATATTTAGACGACATAATAATTTACTTGAAAACATTTGAAGAACATTTGACCCACCTTAAAGATGTTCTAACGAAACTAGCCAAGGCTGGATTAAAACTTAATCTCAAAAAATGTGAATTGCTAAGGAATTATATTAATTTCCTAGGTTATGCCATTGGAAAAGAAGGCATCAAGCCTGATGAATCAAAAGTAACTAAGGTTAAAATTTTCCCCCACTAGCCAACCTAAGGCAGTTAAGAGGCTTTATAGACCTAGCCTCTTACTACCGTCGATTTATAAAAAACTTTGCTATGATAGCAAAGCCGCTATATAGATTATTAGAAAAAGATACACTATACAATTGGGGCCAGGAACAAGAAAAGCCTTCCAAGATCTAAAAACTCACCTAACTACTGCCCCAGTCCCAAGATACCTGGACTTTGAGAAACCATTTTACCTATACACTGATGCATCTGGTGTAGATCTAGATGCAGTACTTGCACAAAAAGATGAGAACAAAAAAAAGTACGCTATTGCCTATGCAAGCAAAAGCCTTACTTGTCCTAAAAGAAACTACGCTGCCACAGAATTGGAATGCTATGCTGTGGTCTAGGCAGTAGAATACTTCCATCATTATTTGGATTACAAACCCTTCATAATTGTCAAAGATCACTCAGCCTTGAAATGGCTTCAAAATTCAGCGTTGAAAGGGTGTAGAGCTCGCTGAATCCTACATTTACAACCATACTAGTTTACCATCATACTCAGGGCAGGAAGAGTCCATAGAAATGCAGATGCTTCATCAAGAATGGTGAAAGAGTTATCTCGAAACCCAGAGAACAAAGAGAAAAGCAGCTGTTATCAAAAAGCAGCTGATATGAAGAATGCTGAGAAGAATCGAATTCAGCTTACCCAAGAGCCCTCAAAAGTACTGACCATGGAAATAGTTGAAGTAATAGAGAAATTTGAGATATTCAGAGCAATTGCCCAAGAATATTTCATCGATGGTTCTGATAAGGAAGTAGACACCATAGCTTGGAACCTTAGTATTGAAGAAAGTAAATGGAAATATGATGAAGAAGATACCAAAAACACAAAACAAGAGTATGAATGAGATGGGGAACTTACCACTAGCATAATGGCATGAGAAATAAATTTTCAAAACCTCCTAATCGAACTAGCCATGGAGGCAAGAATAGCGATAACCTGGGCAGAAGATAACGAATACCAGGATAGTTTGTTAAGTAATAATGACCCTGAAAGTGAGTTACAGCTAATGAATATTGATGAAGCATACCTAATCAATATAACCAATGGGATGAAATTGCTGAAGGATTGGAGTTTGAAGAAAACATCACTATCTCTGAAAATTATGACTCTTACCACTTTAATAAAAATTGGAATGAGCCTAACCAAAATAACCTGTTCTCGATTCCAAAGGCTGGTCACAATCGATGAATGAATACATCGATTGGGAATACTATGATTCCCTATGAAAATCTATTTTACAAAGAAGTAAAGGCTAGAAAATAACCTTAATGCTCCAACCTGGAAAAACAAGAATAAAAGTATAAAAAAAAAAGGAGAAAAGAGGACATTATAAAGATATAAAATTAGCATTATATATATATATAAAAAAAAAAAAAAACTTTATATATCTAGTTAAAGTATATTATTATTATTTTTCTTTGTAGTTATTGCTATGATTCTTTACAGACCTGACATTGGAGAAAGGATAGTTAGAATGGAATAGGGTGTGTTGTGGGGCCTTATTCAAAGAAAAATGATTATTCATTTTCTGGGACATTTTACAAATTATGCCACAAAATCTACATGAAGGAATTAGTTTACAACATAAGAAAATTCAGATACTACGAAGGAAAAGCACTTATTATCCATTCCCCAGAACCACCAAAAGCCTATCACAACAAAATAAGCAGCTATACAAATGAATTACGCCTCTATCAAAAGAAAGAAATCGCTAAAAAACTAACCAAGAATATTACAGAAAATTTCAGCCAGCAACTTATATGTTGGCCCAAAGTGAATGTAATTTCGGTACAATAAGGGTAAACCAACACAACCAAGGAATCTTGAGCGTGAAGAAACTCAAGTGAGTTAATTTATAATTAAGCAATAATTGATATTGCTATCAAAACAGAATTGGAGTCAAAAAAGACCGAACATTGATTAAATGACGTTTTATCCAAAAATTGAAGAATAAACGAGAGACTTAACAATATAGAAGAATTGCCTTAGAAGATTGGAAAGCGAGGGCTTGAAAAATTTTGCCATTTATTATGGTAGTAGACAATTAAATTCGAAAATCAACTTACCCGAGAAAAAGCGCACAAATGATTTAAACCATTAATAAGCCGAGGACAAAGATCTAAAAAGAACTAAAACTTACAAGTAACAGGATTATGATGACTGAAATTATCAAATCAGGGCAAAAACCGAAGGCTAGAAACTGAACTCATAACTATGAGAACTCGAAGTTTGCCAAAGATATTCCCACTAACATTGAAAAAGTAAGAGCAGTGCTTACTAGAAAAACGATCTAAAGCACTTGAAACCTGATATTAAATTCAATCTGGTCCAGGTCGTTGGTAGCTTGGCAGAAAGCAGTGAAAACAAAAATAATACTACTAAAAATTAAATATCTAAAATGGATCTGCAACTGTATCTAGTATTGAAGACTTATATTCAACACTGGCAGTAACCGCTGTACTACAATGAAGAAAAACGGAGGCAGTTGGTAAAAAACAGAACACTATACAAGAAAAATAAGAAGGCTCCAAAGAACCCGATAAAGGTGCTACAAGAAGGAGAATTAGAGACAGTATTATCTCTAGCCCATGATCATCCTTTAGGCACCCATTTCGGAAAAGATATCATGTTCAATAAAATCTGTAAGCATTATTACTAGCCTCAGATGTATAATGACATACTTGAGTATGTCAAAACATGCGAGAAATGCCAGATATATGGTGATAGAAGATTGAAAGAACCACTTCACCCAATTCCTGTCCAAGCCCCATTCCACAGAGTAGGGATGGATATAGTTGGGCCATTACCTACTACACCATGATTAAATAAATATATCGTAGTAGCAACCAACTATATGTCTAAATAGCCAGAAGCTCGTGCAATTCCAAAAGCAAATGCAGAGGAAGTGGCGAAGTTTATCTATGAGGACATTGTATGCAGACACAGATGCCCAAGTATCATATTGTCTGACCAAAGATTGCACTTTAATAATCACATAGTAGATGTGCTCTTAGCAGCTTTAAACACCAAGCACCACCTATCTATGCCGTACTACCTGCAGACAAATGGTCTTGTAGAACGTTTCAACAAAACTCTGTGTAAGTCGATATCGAAATTAGTGACAAACGTTACTAATTGGGATCTATTGATACCATCGATACTCTTTGATTACTGCACTGCAAAACAAGCCACGACCCAAGAAACGCTGTTTTACCTAATCTATGGGCAAAAAGCCTAGTTGCTCTTGCATCCTAGTACATCCAAGGATTTGTTGCATGATACGATCATCCAACGACTATATGAAATAGAGTATGATCTGCCTGAAGCCCATGATAGAGTGCTAAGCTGAATTAGTGCAGAGCAACAAAAACAGAAAGAGCATCATAATCAACAGCTCAAAGCCACTAGAGACTTTAAGATTGGTGAGAAAGTTCTAGTGCTAAATGCCAGGAAATTGGAAATGCGTAGCTATAAGTTAGAACCCAAATAGAAGGGCCATATTATATACATAATAACCTTCCAAATAGTGTGTATAAGCTATGGGAAATAGGCGGAAAAGTACTGGCAGTGCCTGTGAATAAGATATTATTAAAGCCCTACTATAAGAGAGAAAGTTTATAAATAAGGCAAAAAAAAATTTAACAAAGTAATAGCCATTAAATAACAAAAACAAAATAGTAAATCTTAATTCTACTCAACATATTCTATATGATTTATCGATGGTTCTTCCCTTGACGTTATGCCCATACTACAGTATGCCCTTTCTCTCCTGAACAGCCTAGCTCTATACAAGCTACTATCGCCTACCAGAACATGATTCAGACTCTAGCAGTAAAAGATCATATTAGAAGCCTGGTATACACCTTTTACTTAGGATCTGTTTTGGCTCCAATGAATGAGGCTCTGCCTCAAAACCTCCATCTAGTAATCAGCCGGCATTATCAAACTGCAGCTACCAGAGTATATCAGTTATTCTAATATGATAGAGTAGAACAGATACACTGTAGTGTCTATACTATCATTAGTCTAGTTAGGTACTTAAAAAGTGCCCAATTCGAATGGCTTTTGCAAGTGGCCTAGAAGTAGTCCTATATAGTCTAAAATTTAATTTAATTTTATTTTTTTTTCTTTCATTTTATTTTCTTTCCCTTCCTTACATAATTTCTCCAGTCCTTCCCTTATATAATATTTTTTTTTTTTAAAAAAAAAAAACCTTAATTGACAAACCATTCTGAAAAAAATCCGACCAATAAGCCCTGTGCCTATAATCTAAGATGAACCAAAAATTCAGCTACTTTTTATTGAATGAAAACTTTAGTCAATACCATTAAGCCCTCGTACCTATAACCTGGGCAACCATACACACAAGGCCCTTATATATATATATATATATATATATATATATATAAACTTTTTAAAGTGGTGAAAGAACCACATAATCATTGCAAAAAAGATGCCAACGAAAAAAGAAATGACACTTCAAGACTTGTTGGCAGTTACTCCTTCCATAATCATTGCTAAACCTTATCCATATCATGAAGACCAAGACCTCATAACTCAAATTAATTTAATCTATGATCAAATTACAGAAGCCAAGACCCATAGTGATTCTACTGGCATTCCGGGTTATGCCTATTACCTTGGGGAGAGACTCAGCACCGTAAGTCCTGCTAACAAGGTGCTTCTGCAAAGAACACGACTTTCCGCCTACTATATGATGGTATCGAAAAGGCTATATTATTTGTTCAGACCCTTGGGGGTCAAACAACTTTACCAGGCCAGTCATACTACCCTTACCCGGATCAAGAAGCTCACTGTCCTTGACTACAACGAATTACTGCAACAAATTCCCATGAAACAGGTTCTCTCTAGCAGGGGAGAATTGTGAGGGGCAAGATTGGCCCTGGTAGTTCTATTTTTACATTATGACCTTAATATTTTCGAATTCATAGTACAGGTGGTACAAATTGTAAGGATTCCAAGAATTCTTTAGATTATAGAAATAGTAAAGATAACAAGAATCAAAATTATTCTCATTATAAAGTAGATAATAGAAATAGTGTAGATTCAAAGAATTCAACTATATGTAAGGATAATTATATAAGGAGAGTTTTTCTCTCGCAATAAAAGGGCAGAAAAGTTTTACTTCGAAACAATTATAGTTGAAGTTACTTATCTTTTTCCCTTTTGCTCCTAATAAATCATCCATTTACCCTTGTAACTATCCTAGTATTATTAATAAAACCAATTATTACATCATATAGTCCAATTAGAGTAAAAGTGTTGAGTTGGCATTCTATATAGAAAACCTTGACCCAAGTCGTTTAACTTGTTAGAAAAATAATAAGAATTCAATAAAGATAAAACCCTCTTATAAATATACTTAACCTTACCCATGACACATTGTTATCACTAATTAGTATAACAATCGCATTAGTGATTGAAGTATTGTTGCATATTAATTGCATCGATCAGCCAAATTTCCCGTGATATCAGGAGCTCGTGACCTCATCAATCAATTGAAGATCCACTTCTGACCTTAGCTAATATCTACCCGTGATGTAAGAGTATTAAACTACTGAACACCGCAGTAGTTATCACACGTGATCCACATGACAATCGTTAAGAATCTTAACGAATATATTAAAGACTGGAACTCGCCTAAAACTTGACTCTAAGAAAAAGACATACTTAGCTTCCAGCTAAAGTATATTGGCAACCAAAACAAGTATAATTCAACAGTATACTTATCTTAACTGACAAGACAGCCGCAGTAAGACCCGAAAAGCTTCAAGACTCAGACCAAGTTTCTCCATGCCTACTTTCTGCCTTACAAATCAAAGCATTTAGGGTTTTGGATTGTAGTTTAGATAATTTTTAGTATTATAGTTTATTTATTAGCACAGTTTATTTGTTATTATCATAGTTTTAGCTTTAGACAACTAAGTCAGATGTTTTTGCAGTACACGCCCACAGTTTGAAAAGAGTTTTGAAAAATGTTTGTGTTATTTAAATTTCAATTCCAGTTTAAATAATTTTGTGCAACTAAAGTCATATGCCTGAATTCGCCAAGTTAAGGGTAGGGTGAAGCGATCTACATTGTTACTAATTTTTTTTACAATAACATTCAATTGAAATCAGGTGATGATCATATGTTATTTATATTGTGTAACCTAGGCAAATTTTGTGCAATCTAGGCAAATTAAATAGTAAAAACATATAAAAATCGATTTTACTATATTTGTCAAGACCCTTAAATTGACGATCTTTGTAAAGTTTAAGAATTTTGAAATTTAAAAATTGGTTTAGTCGGCTATGTAAGGTTGACTACTTTATGTAATTAATATATATCCTGAATTTACACATCAAACACCATTATTAATCCGTTTGACTTTCTAGTTTTCCTAATCTTTCTATGTATGTATTATCAATTTTCGTTAATGATTCCATAAATTGATTCTGTTACTGTTGCAACAATAGATTTCAATTGTAAGGAGAAACCAACGCAACGGAAGTTAAGCTTCGGTGACTTATTTAATAGAAATTTTTATGAAATTTTTTATGTGGATAGCAAAAATTATGAAAATAGAAAGAGTATGCTCAAGCATAAATTTTATAAATATCGTCATTAATTGTGATGCTTGAGTATAATCATTGTTTAATCAATTTTGAGAACCTCCTTAACGAATAAGTTGATTTTATCGACTACAATCACTTTTATTCTATTTTTTTTTCAGATTAAAGTGTCCCATTGTTTAATTTATTGATTCGCCGTTGGAACAAAATCTTATGTAAATATGAATCAAGATTTTAATTATAATCAATATCTTAAAATTGGCCAGAAAGTCCAAACAGCGGTTTTCAAGTCCATTCCCTATTTGTTTGAACTAATCCGGAAGTGATTTTTTACTGAGCTAAATTAAGCAAAACACATGATAGAAAAAACAAGTAATTTACCAAGTTGACAGAATGGCAATATGGCTGTAAATTGACAGAATCACGTAATCCTTGTCTTTGGGCTGATAGCGAGAATTTCTGGCTGATATTTTCTCCACACTGAGCATGAGTTGAGGATGTTGTAAACAACTTACGCTGTATTGATGACAGCTTAATTCCCAATTTTTTCAAAGCGATGTTTATAAAAATGCCTTCGTGAAAAACTTATGTTTCTGCGCATAATGGGTATAATATTATTAAATCGTGCATGCACTCTGACTACTAGTCGAAATGGATATAACCTAAATGCATATATATACATTCATAAATGGATACAAATTTTAGACTTTATAATTAACATGATTTCTCGATCGCTATGACAAATTTATGAGGATGGTTAATGTATAATACCATGAATGATATGTATACAAGTGAAACGAAGTAAACAAAATTTCGTTAATACTCAATTACATATGGTATTTTATTAAAAAATTGGGTTATATGGTCTAAATGTATACATTGCTTAAATTCGTGAAAACATCTATGACAGATAGTATTAAATTGAATTCCTGGATATGAATTTAGTCCTCGAATTTTAAAGTTCAATTTTGGAATTATAAATTGAGAATAAATTCGTGAATGTTGCTATCACAGTATCAATTGTAGACTTAGGAAATACATGTGCTATTTGCTATATTCTGATTATATGTTATTGTAATATTTCTATGCTTTTATTGTTTGGCTTTAATTTAAAACCAATATTGTTCGAACGAAGATCTAAATAAGTAAGAGAGGTGTTCTTGCAAAGTGCATCCTCTAATGCTTTTCCTCCTTTTGATCTAAGGTTATTTTTATAAAGTTCCAAAGAAGTCAGCGTAGTGTTCTTGCAAAGTGCATCCGCCAATGCTTTTCCTCCTTCGGGTCCAAGATTATTTTTATAAAGTTCCAAAGAAGTCAGCGTAGTGTTCTTGCAAAGTGCATCCGCTAATGCTTTTCCCCCTTCAGATCCAAGATTATTTTTTCCAAGATCTAAAGTTGTCAGAGTGGCGTGCATCAGCTAATGCTATTCCTCCTTCTGATTTAAGGTTATTATTCCAAAGACATAAAGAAGTCAGCGTGGTGTTTTCACGAAGTGCATCAGCTAATGCTTTTCCTTCGTTTGATCCAAGATTATTCCGACCAAGATCCAAAGAAGTCAGCGCAGTATTCTTGCAAAGTGCATCAGCTAATGCTATTCCTCCGTTTGATTCAAGGTTATTATTCCAAAGATCCAAAGAGGTCAGCGTAGTATTCTTGTAAAGTGCATCAGCTAATGCTTTTCCTCCTTCGGATCCAAGAGAATTCTGATTAAGATATAAAGAAGTCAGAGTGGTGTTCTTGTTAGCGCATCAGCTAATGCTTTTCCTCCTTCGGATTCAAGCTCATTCTGACTAAGATTTAAAGATGTCAGTGTCGTTCTTGCAAAGTGCATCCGCTAATGCTTTTCCTCCTTCTGATCCAAGGTTATTTTCTTCAAGATACAAAGAAGTCAGAGTTGCGTTCTTGCAAAGTGCATCAGCTAAAGCTTTTCCTCCTTCTGACCCAAGATTATTCCAACTAAGATTCAAAGAAGTTAATGAAGTGTTCTTGCAAAGTGCGTCAGCTAATGCTTTTCCTCCTCCTAATCCAAGTTTATTACTTCCGAGAACCAAAGAAGTCAGAGTAGCGTTCTTGCAAAGTGCATCCGCTAATGCTTTTCCTCCTTCTGATCCAAGATTATTTCCTTCAAGATATAAAAAAGTCAGCGTGGTATTCTTGCTAAGTGCATCAGATAATGCTTTTCCTTCATTTGATCCAAGATTATTATGACTAAGATTTAAGGAAGTAAGAGTAGAATTCTTATAAAGATTTTTTACTAATACATCTATTGTTTTAAATTTAATTTCTAAACTATTTATATATAACCTCATGGAAAGATTTTCAAATATTATTTTATCGGAAATAATTTTACTAAGGCTTAAATGTTTAAGATTCTTACTAGTTCGCAGAAACATCAGAATCAAAGAATATTTAACGGTATTTTCAAGGTTACATCCTGTTTTATATCCTCTATCACGAAGCCAGCTATTAATGCCATCACGAAAATTATAATTAATGGATGTAATATAACTTGTATATTCAAATAGTGGTTTTGGGTGACTTGGAATGGTGATTTTAAAAGGAATTAATAGAGTTTGCTCTTGAATATTTAGTGTTAAAAGAAATATTTCTATAAGTCTTTTATCTTTAAAATGGTCATTCGGTTCGCTCCACAATATTGGGATAACAATTCTACACCATTGACGGTTTACAAGAGCACATGAAAATAAATTTTTACAATTAGACCGAAGGTTATTAAAAATTAGGCAGTAGCTTTCATTCGGTAATGTTATCATATTGTAAAAATGTTCGTAGTATACGTCCACAGTTTGAGAAGAGTTTTGAAAATGGTTGTGTTATACAAAATTTCAATTCCGAATTTAAATAATTTTTTTGTACAATAAAAGTCATACGCTTCGATTCAATTCGTCAAGTTAAGTTGACGATCTTCGTAAAGTTTTAAGAATTTCGAAATTTAAAAGGGAAATGATTTGCGTACATCGGTTTCGTGTCGGGTACCCTTATGCAGTGTTGTCACTCGGACAACTCGGACAATACTCGGACAGAGTTTGACACTAAATAATACTAAATAGGGCAAGATT
>CAJVPY010003101.1:0-14709 GCA_910591965.1 Dentiscutata erythropus | reverse complement strand
CGGGGCCCAGAAGCTGACATATTAAACTTAACAGCCAGATAATGAAATTATTTTACAAATAATTTCCGTTATTGGCTACTTCGCATCCAATAACTCTATAGTATCTTGCATAGCTATAAGGACTGGGCATATAGTGAGTGACTTTGTAGAAGATCTTATTCTTTTCTCAATTATCAATTCATCTCTTCCTATTAAGAAGATATACTTTAACCAATTTCTTCACAAATATAATCTTTCTCTTCTTCTATTTTTTCAAATATTCAAAACATTCTTATAATACCTTTTTAAAAATTCTTATTTTCAATCTTACAAAATCTCTGTTAATATTATAACACTTAAAATTTACATATACCTTAACATACCAATCTTATTTTAATTAGCTATATCTTGTTCTTTTTTAACAATACTCTGTTTACTACAAATCTTTTATAAAAACACAACTTGAATATCTTTTTAATTAATCTATTTTTATAATCAACTTATTATAGCTAAAACATTCAAAATTGGCTTTTTAAATATTAATAATTTCTTTTTTACCTCTAAACAACTTGCTTTAATATATTATATTACTACTGAACAATTTGATATATTTAGTTTTTTAAAAATATACCTGTTAGCCAAAGTAGCAAAATTCTTTATACTATCTAAATTTTTGCCTAATTATAAAAACTTTAGAGTTCTTTCTTAAACTCTAGATAAGCTAGAGTAGGTTGTTATATGGGGGTGTCAGTAGAAACTAGGCAAATTGTTTCTAAGTAAATTTTTTTTAAACTTTAAGTTAAAATATCTCAACAACTATTAAACCTAACTTGATAAATTATTTTTATTTTAATGCTATTTAGTTATAGAATTAAAATAAAAAAAATTTATTAAGTTTGGTTTAATAGTTGTTGAGATATTTTAATTTAAAGTTTTAAAAAAAACTTGTAATCTGATTTGTTAACAATGGTAAATATAAAAGTAATATACGTAACAAAGCAATCTGTTTTAATTTGTCTCAATTCGGATTGCTATTACACGAATATTCCTTCTACTTTAAGAGTTAATAAAAGTCTTATGATCAGTCAAAATGAGCCATGCCAGGAAAATCTATTTTTAATTTAAAAAATATTTGTACCACCACGGGATACAATTTTCTTTAAAGATCTTAACGTTCTTAACGTTATAGACACATGAGTTTGTATGCTCTTACGTACTAGCTATTCTAAATTACGCAATAATTGCAGAAAAAAATACGAAACAACAATATCCCATACATTTTTATATAAATTTTTTTGTTCGAGCTCTCTTACGATCAGAGGACTCATCTACTTCGATCCTATCCTTCAATAGACTAACAAGTACCTGTACAACTTTTTTTACATCTTTACATAGTAAAGAATCATCTTTCAAAGCATCTCTGTTAATTCTAATACTATACTCACTTTCTATACGGTAAAACCTTTCTGGGGTATATAAAATAAAATACCAATTGGTTGCTAACAGTAATAAATCGATATTCATCAGTTTATGTGCGCCTTAATATAATAGATATTTACGGAAAACAACCAAAATATACCTGTAGTAACGATTCCATATAAGTAATCAAAAGCATCTTTACCAAATGCCTCTTCTGCATTTCGTTTTTTTGAATTTTTATGGTGAGAAGCGTTAAGTTGTAAAACATTTTGTCCGAATCCCATTAATATATCACTCTGCTTTGCTTCGGTTATTTTTATCAATTCGTCATTTCCAGTATTATCTTTGACTTTAACAACGTAATCAACTTGACCCGTTCTTTCATCACTAAACTGGCATTTTGGAATTATTGTTTTGTTGGTAATTTTCCTGGCGATATGGATGGATGAACGAATTATTGGAGAAATATAATGACAACGCTCAGCTTCGTTAAGTTCAGATGCTGGACCATAGAGTTCTATCTTCTGTTTTATATCATCTATACAGAATTTAAGCCTTTCGTCATTGCTATTGATGTCAACAATTTCTACTGTGTAAAAAATAAACAGTTTAAAAGTTCAGCCCGTCTCTCTAATCAAAAAAATTAAAACGTTATGTCGGGACATTTAGGTAACTCAGTGATCGACGATCACATGATAAACATATAATGGCGTATATAATTTGTTTACCAAAATTAAAACAAACTGGCCTAACTCTAACTCTAACCTAGGCCGAACACTTCACTTGCCATGTGATGTTGTGATGATTACTGAGTTAACTATTCTTCAATCTACCCGTTATGTCCTAAATACCTGGTTTGAATGGCAAAATCGATGTTATGTCAGCATCCTCGTATCCGAACTTGTTAAATACCTCTTTCACATCTTGCTTAGTCTTGCACGATGAAAAGCTTTTTAATTTTTTTTCTTGGACTTTCTTGGCGAAGTCTGCGAGAATTTTCGCGGGTCCACCTTTCAGGCCATTATCTATAAAATCTTGCATGGTTGAAATAAGAAAATCACGACCAGTGACCTCTTCATTGCGTAAGACTTGAAAATGAGCGTCGTTAAGTTGCAGGTCGTCTTCATTCTCACGCAAAAATTTGATAAGTTGCTCGGTATTGTACTTCCGAACGCACTCAGCCAATGCGGGAGCAGGTTTTTCACTATTTGTTGTAGCTGTAGAAATGGGGGTACTTTGTTCAGACATAAGTTATACAAATATGCGGTAAAGTTTCCGGGTAGTTGCTATTTGAAAAGATTATTTGTCAGTGGTAAAAAATTTTTTTTTGGATGATATTTGCATATATGTGAAAAAATTCCTCATAAAAAAACTGGGACAGGTTATAATTAATCTCCGATCTCTATAATGACGTTAAAATAATTTTAACTTTTAAATTGATTCCTAATAAAAATTTTATGAATTCAAATTAATAATATTTAAATAAAATGGAACAAGTCGAACAAGTACAGTCTTCACAAATATCTAATATGCGTATGAAAATTTCGGTATATTTTAATTTTTATATTTAAAATTTTATTTAATAACTAAGATATTGCTGAATTTAGAAGTTGCGCAAATTATTAAAACTCAAAAAATAACAATAAACTTTCACAAGATTTAGAAAATTTTTTACCTTCAAGTTATAATTATTTAATTCAAGAATTTTCTGAGAAACAAATGAAGGTATCCAAATTCGGGGGACGTCTAAAGCGGAGTAGATTCTTATAATATGTATTTTATCGAATTAACTTTAGGGTTATGGTCATCTTGGATTATGGTTATAGCAGGCTTTAGATAGTTATATATAAGCAAAATTGCCTTCCCGACATTTTACTTAGCTTACCCAAGGTAGGTTTTGACTGCTATTTTTTGTATTTTCAAGTTTTTCGCTTTTTTTTCTTGTTTTGCTTCGTCGGCGATCATCAAATTTCTATAATTTGATTGGCCATATATCACGTGATTCTGCTCCGCTTTAGACGACCCCCAAATTCGGCAATTTTATATTCAAATATTCGATCAAAATAATAAACGAATTTGGAGTAGAACGCAAATTCCTGTTCGTAGCCTCCTTACAGCGTAGAACAAAACGGTCAACGAAGGGTAAAAAAAAAAAGAGCATTTCCAGGGCGATAGCAACGCTTTTTAAATTTCAATTTGCGCACAAGAATATTAGAATCACGAGAGCACAAAAATTTTGAAGAAATAATCGAAGTTTTTATATTTATTTAAATTATTAACTATCGCTACTTCCCTAACGCTTAATACATTATATTTTTTTAGTTCTTACTAAACTCCCTGCTCAGACACGCACAAACACTTGTCCACAAAAAACGAATCTTTCTTAACCAAATGCTCCCGACTTCCATAAATTTTTACAAAGTTACTCCAGTCCAAGAATGGACAATTACCAACATAATTAAATATTATCGTAAAGAGTTGAATATACAACTTGAGCTATCTAAAATTCTGGACGACATAAAGAAAAATCTTTACAATGTGGCAGATGTTAAGTTTGGTTTAGACGACACGCGTAG
The DNA here is from genome assembly GCA_910591965.1 of Dentiscutata erythropus. NCBI lineage: Eukaryota > Fungi > Glomeromycota > Glomeromycetes > Diversisporales > Gigasporaceae > Dentiscutata > Dentiscutata erythropus. The sequence continues at coordinate 10,735 of CAJVPY010003101.1, read as the reverse complement.
AATAAAAGCTCGAGAGCTTATCAATACTTGGAAGGTAAGCTGATAATTTCTATGGGGTTTAGTCTGCAGTAAGGAATAGGGGGTCTGAAACTATTAGTTTACAGCGGTAACCTCAACTATTCGTTGAGTGTGGGGGCTATTAGCCCGAACTTCTTTTTATTCCTTTGGGAGGAACTGAAACTATTGGTTTACAGTGGGAACCTCAACTATTCGTTGAGTGTGGTGGGCTATTTGCCCAAACTCCCATTGGTATTTTAGTTGAAAACTTTCGTTATAGAATGAATTACTAACCATATTATATTTTATCGAGATCTGGACTGCTTCAGCGAAGAAAGCATCTAAGACGAATAGAGTACGCAAAAAGATTGGAGTTGTGCGAGTTAAGCAACAGCTTAACGCGAAAAATATAAAAGAATTTATCTTGTTTGCCTTTACAATTACTGTAGATTTGATATACAAATAACTGATAACACACTAGGTATTTTTCCTTGAAGAAAAAAAATGCTCGTGCTAGTATCACTCGATAAATTTTATTAAACAATACTGAACGATAATCACCCCGTACATAAGTTATTTATTCTAATCAATTTATGTTAGTGAATGTTTAATTAATCTACCCATTTGGCATCAAGTGATAACGCAATGAATGAATATTTGTCGGTAGCTTCATCGATCTGTGATAAATTTATTGTTACACGTTAACAAACAATTCGAGGAATTGTAATCATGCAAAAACAAACAAATAACATACTCTCTTCTTTGTAGGTTTTCCACTTCCATGGCCAGCCTATTTTAAAATTAAAAATAGAGATATAATTAATGTCAATGAAATCATACATGCACTTACATCACTTGACGTACTTTAGTTTCAATTCTAATCATTAAAGGATTTGGATTTTTCTTTGCAACATACTGTAGTTGCGCTATAAGTTTATAGGAATGCAAAGGCACTCTAAAAGTAAATATTCAAATTAATAAAGCTAGAATGTGTGACAGTTTTTAGAACGTTTTTAGGCTAAATTTGTTAATAAAATTAATAATCACACTCTATCATCATGGTCAGATGTGGTTAATAATACTGAAGGATATGGTTTAATAGACTGTACATTATGAAGTGGGGAATACCTAGAAATGACAAAATTTCCACAGATAATTTAACAATGTCAATGTAAAATTATCGATATTTAAAAAAGTATTAACAAAGTGTGCCATACTTGTAAATATATTCAAAATCTTCCTTTTTGTCAGGGTCACCATAGTCGCTTCTCCACGCATGTCCAATGGTGAATTTATGGAATCTCAGCATGTCCATAACACCTACATCTGCTACTGCAGCACCGAATAATTCGGGTGCCTGAACGCATGTATAAATTAAGTAATCTTAAAATAATATTATAAAGCAACTATGTTCGTAGATTTCTATCGCACGATAGCCATTCAAATAATTACCTGGTTTATACATGCGCCAACTAGTAAACCACCATTAGAACCACCGTTTATAGCTAATTTCTCAGGGCATGTAATTTTATTATCTACCAACCATTTAGCAACTGACTTTAAAAGATGAGAAGTAATAATTTTAGTATATGATACTATTTTAAAAACAAAATTTTATACGGACCTGAAAATCATCGAAAACATTTTGTTTATTGTGTAACATCCCTAAATTATGCCATTCTTCACCATATTCACCACCACCACGGAGATTAGCGACAGCAACAACACCATTATAATGCTGAATAAAGTTCAACCAAGAAGTAGAAAATGATGGTGTTATACTGATACTGAATCCTCCGTATCCATATAGCAACGTAGGATTATTACCATTATAAGTGATATTCTATTTGTTATTTGTAATTAATTCGAATGCAATAAACTTTTAGGATATCATTACTGAAAGACAGTCGTCAAACCTTTGGTAAAATAATAAAAACGGGAATTTTAGTCTTATCCTTGCTTTCGACAAAGACTTGCTTTGTTTCAAATAAATTGCTGTTGAATCCGTAAACTTCCGTAGCCCGATATTCTGACAACTTCTCTTTTGTAAAGTCATACCGATAAATGACACCAGGATTCAAAAAGCTGATAAATTTAAAGAAAAATTCTGTATCCTCCCTTCTCCCTTTTATTGAATCTATTGATCCTATCGGAACATCTAAATCTTTAATATGTTTTCCGGTGGATAAATTGTGTATAGATATCAATTCTTTCACATCATGCATATATGTAATAACAAGATTTGTTTCGGCAATTGGAGTGGCAAAACAAAGAACATCTGTTGGATGTTCTTTGATGATTTCAGTAAAACCCTATTATGTTAAAAACTTTTATATGTAAGAGATTACTAAATGGAGAAACAAATGAAAAAAAAAGTTATTTACATCATCAGGTCGATTTAAATCATATTTTACGATTTTATATCGAGGCGCTTTTAAATTAGTCTTGAAGTAAAATGTCGTTTCATCGTTTGTGATACTATTATATAAAGAATAATAAACGTTAAATAATGGAATATATTATAAATGATGCAATTTGTAATTAACATCTAGCATACTAATCAAATTGAGCATCAAAATTATCAACAATTTTGAGAAAATCACAATTTTCTAGTTTGCAAATGGCAATAGATTAATAACTAATTTTATTAAATTGTACAAAAGAGTAATATATGATACATACCAATGATTTGATGATTTGTTTTTTTTAAGTCTAAGATCCACAATTTATTTACAGGAGCACAATCCTTATCAATTTTGAGAACTACATAGCGACCATCTGTAGAAATGGAAGTTTCGTACATGTACTCGGGGTTGCTCGGGTCTTTATAAACTAAAATGTCATCAGATTGAGAAGTGCCTAATTTGTGATAATAGAGCTTTGATAATAAAATAAATAAATAAACAATTACAGGAATTTAGACAACGAAGTTTGAATTTATCAAAAATACATTTTAAATTTTTTATATTACCATGGCATTGAGATTCGTATCGGTTTCAGTGCCTTTATCATCACTTTTTTCAGGTTCAGGATATCTCTGTAAAGATAAAACTATATATTAATAATGCACAGATATGAAGTATGTGATTATAAAACAGCTAAAATCAGCACATTAAAAGTACATTATAGAAAAAACCAGCTTCATCATGCGTCCATTCAATGGATGAGAATTTAACCCATTCAACCACATCACCCAACGGTAATTTGTTTTGTTCATCATTTTCAGTTGTCCTCACATGTATTGTAACCCAATCACTTCCTAGAAATAACGAGAAAATATTGGAATGACGGGTAATCATTTAAAATCATATATATAAGGCTGAAGAAACAGTAATCAATAAGGTAATACGAACCTGATTTAGAGATGCCATAAGCAAAGTATTTGCCATATTTTGAAAAGGAATAAGTATTAAGGGCAACAGTACCATCTGCCTCAAAAGTATTTGGCTATAAATTATTATAAAAGAACTGTTAAAAAGATTGAACAAAAAAATAAAGATAAATAAAGTAAAGAATACTACTTGCATTGAAAAATTCTTCACGTGGGGAATCAAGAGAGTTTTTCAATTGATATAAGACACTGTAAATCATGATATAATGTTAATAATTCGTATCCGCTAAAACATAAAAAAGCAAATTAGTTAATACCTTTGAGGTTGCAAACCAGTATTATAAAAATAATAATAATGATTGCCATATTTAAAAGGACAACCATATTTTTCATAGTTATAAATTTTAGTTAGACTATAAGATGTTTAAAATAGATAGTAAATAAGTAATTAATCGAAAAGAAAAAGACATAATTAAAGATTTAAAGAAATAAGCATACGTTTCACGAAACTTTTCGCGATAAGGATAAGACTCCAAATGTTTATTCGTAAGAGCATTTTGAGTATCAACGAACGCCTTGCATTTTAAACAAGTTAGCAAAATTTATAATAGTTTTATATCGTTTAATAATTTTCTCACCTTTGTTTCTTCGGAGTCAGGGTTTTCCAACCACCTGTAAGGATCGGCAACCTTGATACCATGTAATTCCTCGACGATAGACTCGTCACGTCTAATCACAGGGTAATTCCAAGTTAAAGACATGTCAGATATCACACTTGAACAAGTTCTTGCTTTTTTAAAAATACGAAAAGTTCTCAAGTTACGACAGGAGAGGCCTCGAATGAATTTATAAAAAAGGTGTGAAGATGGATAGATCAAACGCATCCAAATTAAAGTGCCTAGGATTATGATGTTGCATAATATGCGCATAATTTGGCCCATATGTATATGCACTGAAGTCGCATAATTCAGGTACGTACCAGATTCCTTTAGCAATAATTTAATCATATGATTCAAATTAACCAATGAGATCAATCCGTCATAAATGTCTTTAGAATGTTTATCAATTTACAGGATAAATTCCCAATTAAAATTCGTAAAATTACACGAAATTTGATTTTGACCTACAGGCAAGCAAGACCGTTGATGTTATACTGATTTTTCACACGGTGTGCAACATATAAAAAAATAAATTTACAATACCAGATCATTTCGCTAGTACATGTTATCCAACACCATTTTTACTAATAAAAATATAATCCAGTAATCATAACATGTACTAGCGGGAATGATCTGGTATTGTGAAAAATCAGTCGTATAACATCAACGGTCTTACCATCATCAATATCTCGGAATCAAGTGATTGAATTTAGATGATTTTAGTACCATTTGAATCGTTTTGATGAGACGATTCGAATGATGCTAAAATCATCTAAATTCAATCACTAGAGCCGAGATATCGATGATGGATCAAAATTAAATTTCGTGTTGGGATTTATACGAGTAAATGTTTAAACACTATTATTAAAAATGAATTCTTTTTTTTGCACTAATTTCTGAAAAAATATCTTCGCATATTTTATACAATTTCTAATATAGCGCATAATTTTGTACGGTCAGGTTCGGTTTTTTTTGTAATTCTTCAATTTCTCCGTGTAATTTTTCTAGATCAGGCAATTTGGCGCGCATGCATAATTTCAAATTAAGCATCAGAATCTGATAACGATTAAATATGCAGTGTAACCTGGTCCAGAAGTTAACAGACATTGAGAGGTCCTCCGCTATGCTTTGGTGTGCGAAAGTAGTTGAGTAAAAGTACAATTAATTATCATACTCATGTGTATAAGTAAAGTATTATACCGATCATACTTGTGTGTAGTTAAAACTATTACACTAGTCATAATTATGTGCGTTCACTTTTAAATGACGGTCGATTAAAAATTGACAGTTTTAAAATTTATACCGTAATATACGTCAAATCTAAAGCAAATTTAATGAAGTATTTTTAATGTAAAAAAAATATTCTTTACGACTTCGAATACTTTATTGGTTTTTTTAATTTCATTCGCTTCAAAAATCTTTGAAAAAATGGGAATAGCTGAGAAAATGAACAACATCAAGTTAACATGAAAACCCAAGCTTTAAAAATTGGGTTATTAATATCTTTAAAATAATTGAAGTTATTGAAGGATTAAATGGTCAATCAGATAAACATAACCGTGGTACACAAGTTATCCTATTGAAGATTTTTACAAAACGCGTTACCCAACAAAAATTTAATCCGACTAATAAGATCTCTTCGAAATATCACTAAGCATCTAATCAAGAAATCGGCTAAGATGCAAGAAATAATGGTTACCATTATGAAATATTCTTGCCATAAAAACATTATTCCATCGTATTTGGTTGAGTACATGCAAAAATCTTTAATTATTCCTGTGCTAAACAATATATTCGTAACACACATATCATATATATTTGTATATCTTAAACATATATATACGTATAAACTTTAAATTGAAATAACTTATTAAGATTAAAAATCTATTTTAATGGAACTGTAACTTTAACAAAAAGCAACAAGTCTATCAAAAAAAATTTCTTGATAAAATTATTTTTGCAGAGTTATATCATTTTTTATAAGTCATATATAAGATATTAGATATTTTTTGTGGCACACCATATTGTTAGGTTGCACTTTAAAAGTATGAGTCAGAAACCAAATGCAATTGAAAAAAGTCAAGAGGATTTAGAAAAGGATGATGAAGTTCGTGAATTTTGGATTAAGAATAATTTTGATTACGATAAACATGCAAAATTTAAAATTAAAGAAATTTATGATTTTATTATCGTGGGAGCTGGTACTGCAGGATGCGTGCTTGCTAGAGAATTGATTCATAATATTCCGAATATTAACATCCTAGTATTGGAAGCCGGAGGTCCTAGTGCCCATTCTAACGGTCTAATTAGTTTGCCATGTGCATATAAGGTGATAAACCTTTTACATACAGTAGCATTAAGTACTGAAGTAGTTTACTCATGTTATTACCTCAATACAGGAACTCCAACAAACCGAGCACATTTGGGGATATGTTACTCAGGAACAAAGAATGCCAAGTTCTATAAACCCTTTTAAAGAAGTAGTAAAAGATAGTTCCCCTTTTATATGTGGAAAAGTTTGGGGAGGATCTAGCTCTTTGAACGCAATGATTTATATGCAAGTTTCGTGAATTTACGAATTTATAGTATATATATATAAACTAAAAAAAATATGTCATTTTAGGCGGGGTCAGGCAAAAGTGTATAATTATTGGGCAACTCAAGGACCTGAATACGAAATTTGGGATTGGAATCATTGTTTAGAAGGTATGAGTTTGTTATTTCAACACTAATTACTTAGCTCAATATATATATATATTTTCTTAAAAAGCGTTTAAAACAATGGAAAATAATTTGCGAAAGAAACCAGATGAAAATTTTAAAAAATTTCATGGATTCAATGGTTTATTTCATGTGCAAGATAGCCAAAATGGAATTTATGATGTTATGTCAGGTGTGGTTGATGCTGCTAAAAACCTTGGTATTCCTTATAATGACGATTTTAATGGTGAAAGACAGAACGGTGCTGGATCATATCAGGTACCTTAATACTGTATAATATAAAATTTTATCATTTTATAATGATATTTTTAACATGTTTATTAAAGTTTACAATGAAAGACGGAAAAAGATGTTCTTTGGCTGATAGCTATCTAAAAGACGCATTAAAAAAAGTCGAATTATATTCAGATTCAAAAACAAATGGTTTTGGAAAAGTTGTAGCAGTGGATGTTAGGTCATTTTCTCACGTATTAGACATTATTTGGGATGAAAAGAATAAAAAGGAAAATATTGCAATCGGTGTAAGATATTTTTTCAATGGCGTTATGCGTGAGGCTCTCATTGCTCCAAAAGGAGAAGTAATTCTTTGTGCTGGTGCCATTAATAGTCCTCAGGTAAGAATATGAAATTTTATAATAATAATGTCATAATGATACATTATTATAAACCTTCTTTTTTAAAGGTCTTAATGCTTTCTGGAATTGGGCCAAAAGAAAATCTTAAAGCAAATAACATAAATATCCGTAAAGAACTGCCAGTTGGAAGAAACTTGATGGATCATCCACTTTGTGGTATTGTTGCCAAATCAATTCCAAATCCAGTCCACTATTGGAGTAGCGGACCTGAAATTGGAATAATGCATAAAACTAATGTTGAAGGAAAAATTCCTTGCAATGATGACTTTTTTGATGAGAATCCTGACATTCAGATTTCCGGTATGCTTTTACTAAGGCAATAATTTATTTATTTTTATTATTTATCTAATCTTATATAAATAGTGACTACATACCAAGATGGTTTTACAAAAAATCCCTCAAAAGAACTTCTTGGCAAACATAATAAATTAAATGGGATTATTCTAGCTCCTGCTCTTAATATTCCGTCAAGTGTTGGTTATCTAGAACTTAACAGCAGAAATCCATTTGATCAACCGAAGATATATTTAAACTATTTTGAAAAACCTAATGATTTATATAGAATGATCAGTTCACTTAAATTGTGTCGTGAAATACTTAAACAACCTCCACTAAGCACTGTTTATGGCGTTAAAGAAATTGGAATTAATGATGAATTTGGAAAATGGTGTTCTAATGGAGATGATATGAATGATGAAGATTGGGAAAGTTATATTTGGAATAGGGCATGTATTTGAAATACTTTATATTATGAATGTATGTATCTTAAATAAAATTTCTCAACACATCTTCTGTTTAGTCAATATCATCGTGTCACTCATGTGGAACAGTGAAAATGGCACCGGAATCTAAAGGCGGAGTTGTTAACCATCGACTTCAAGTTTATGGTACCAAAAATCTTCGAGTTGTTGATGCTTCAATATTTCCATATATTCCAAGTGGAAATACAAATGCGCCTACAGCTATGGTTGCTTGGAGAGCGAGTCAGTTTATTATTGAGGATTATATGAAAATGTGTTAATAGGTCGAAATTTATAAGAATCTATGCCACGTATTATTCAAAAATCTACTTTCTTGCTCTAATAAAAATTCCACTCAATTTTGGTATAAGCTTTGATTTGAACCTTTTATTCCTATCCTAATCTTAGTCTAACTTTAAAATCACAGACCGATTTTATATAACATGGTAAAACTTAGTGAGATTTGAAAATTGTTACACCAAATCTATATTAAAAGCGCGTTTGATAAAAAATCCAAAGGCTTCGGATTATCGTGTGTCGACTATATACGTTAATTTTTAATATACTACGTACTAAGCAACTATACCTCATACTATACTACTTTAGGTAATACGTACCCAAATCGTATACGTATATAGATACGTAGTGCCATCTAATTGCATAAAGTCCATCATTTTAAACTTTTTAGGTAATTTATGGGATGATACTACAGTATTTAACGTTAAGGGAGCATCTAAAGCATAATGCGTTCGTGTAATTTAATTATATACGTAATTATGTTCCAAGATAGGTTTAGGTCATCGTTGGCAATTTTTTGCGACCAAACAAAATTTTTGGGCAAGCCAAATAGCCAAGTGACAATACTGGTTTAGGCATAAGATCCTTGATGAGTTGACCCGAGATAATTTATGATTGCGAGATCCATAACTAAATATAAATTAAATTAAATTAAATAATTAATAATTAGAAAATTGACTTCAAGCAAATAAATAATAAACGCAAACAAAATTCATATGAATATAATGCTTTCGTCCAACTCGGTCACAAAACTATTAGTTTTGCTACATCACCATAAGTCTTTACCACCAGCTATTACTCCTGCTAATCATAAGTTCAGAACACGCTCACGACTTTCGTTTCGGCTACGTCACCGTAAATTTAGTGTTCACGATTATTATTTGTGCTACAACATCGTAAGTTTGGTGCTAGACTTCACTCACTGCTCACGCTACATCACCGTAAGATCTAGAGCTCGTACACTCACTGCTCACAGAATTTCGCTACATCACTATAAAGTTTAGTACTAGCACTTCACCCATTGCTCACAGAACTTCTGCTGCATCACCATAAGTTCATGCTCTTATTTCACCTATTGCTCACAGAACTTCGTATCATTGTGAGTTTGGTGGAATTTCTGCCACCACCATAGGATCTAGAGCTCGTACTTCACTTATTGCTCACAGAATTTCGCTACATCACCATAGGTTTAGTGCTAGTACTTCACCCATTGCTCACAGAATTTCTGCTACATCTAGAGATAGGCATAATGCGCATGATGCATGCATGTATGCATGCGCATGGTCTAAGCAATTTGATAACAAATAGCTTTTGATTCACTAGTCTGTTTTTGATGATTTTACTACCAAAATGACTAACTCGATGAGACAATTCCAACGAGCTCAATACATCGAGATCATTAAAGGTTTCGTGTTATTTAAATTCTTATCATAATACGTATTATTACGTAGTACCGAAATCTATACTGTTATATAAAAGTTATATATTTAGATTACAGTACTTTGCCACGATATCAAATCGTAAATCTATTTAAATATTTAAAATTTTGAATTTCTAAAAATTTATTATGTGCGCTTATTGTAGTATGTCAGCTTCAACCTACACTTTAAAATTGAAATGATAATATCTTAATGTATGAAACACGGGTATAATCATAACTCAAAATTTTGCCTATAAAACCACTTTAGGGATTCTAACAAAAAATAATCTACGCAAAATTTTAGTATAATTACTCTAACCACCTGGTTTTTGTTTTTTAATATTGCACGGATTTGCAAATAAAACAATTAATATATATATACCGTGTTTCATATACTATATAGTGTAGATTTAGAAATTTTATTATTACGTGTATTATTATTATTTATTTATTATTACGTATTATGACATACTTCTGTAAAAGGTTATATCAGGTTTTATTTGAAACTGAAATAATCTGTAAAAGGCTAAATGCTAATTAAGATTTATGATTTTCAAAGAGTGCGTACGTATCATTGAGCCAGCCAAATCAGGTCTTCAGTCGACTAAGCCAACTTTTTGAAAATTCGACTAACCCCAAATCGACTAATATCCCTACAGTTAATGTAATAGAGATTTATACTTTCATTGACTAATACAGCATGTTAAATACAGAAATATAGCATTAAACATCAGAAATTAGTCGTGCAACCAAATTTCAGCAGATCGGCCAAAATTTACTAATTATACTACAGCAAACTTAATATCCGAGCTTTACTTAATATATATACTGTATGCTAGAAAAAATTTAGGGGAAATTTCATAGGCCGACATTCATCTGATTGGCTAATTGATTCAATTGCCCGGGTAACTAATTTATGTGCTTTAAAGTACTTT
>CAJVPY010003100.1:0-14712 GCA_910591965.1 Dentiscutata erythropus | reverse complement strand
CAATTATAATTAAAAGAATATAAAAAAAATTAAGAATGTTAAAGCCCGGTGCTACGCACCGGGTTAGAGACTAGTCAGTAATATAAAGCAGGTATAATTTCAAAAAACATCTCACGCTATAATTCAAACCAGGAAAATATTCACAACAATCATTCAATATACTTATACCGTAATTTTTTTTAATTATACTTATCCGACTTCATATGTTTGTCTAATATAATTTTCACAATTTATTTTTTCTCACACAACATACTTTTATACTAGTAAAAACTAATCATATGCAATGACGCACTTTAAAAATAACTATATAACCAAAAATATGATCATAGCATAGTAAAACACTATCACACAATGATACATATCCATTCAAAAAAGAATTTGTATAATGATATACACCTCATAATAAAAAATCAAAATTTTTGCACGAACACACTACGTTCATGCACATACATACACGTAGTATATATGCAATAATAATAATAACTCTTCCTGAATGACCAATAACCACTCCTTAAAATAGAAAAAATAAAAATCGTAATATTTGCCAAAATAGGATTTCTCAAAAATCAATATAATTATAAGCGAAACCATCTATATGTGATGTTATACAAGAAATGTAATTGCGCTGGTATTAATGGCAACCGAGGAATAACTGATTATTAATTTACAAATCACGGACAATGACGATTATCAATCATGCAACGATCAAAATGTCGCAACAATTACAGTTTCAATAAACTAACGATGATCATAATTCATATAGAGTTGGCATCATTACCATTACCATGAATGCTTATTAATGAATTTCGAAATTAATATCTAGTAACATCAGCTTTGCATCATAACGAGCGAAATTATACATATTAAATATATGGTAAGTAAAAATTTCAACATCTTCCAAAAACGAATAAATGAAAATCATTACTCCTACTAAAAAAGAATTTTGCAAATCATGGACCATAATGATTATTAGTCATGCAACGATCAAAATATCACAACAATTACAGTATCGATAGACTAGTAATGATCATAATCCATATAGTGTTAGCATCATTACCATTACCATAAATACTTATTAACGAATTTTGAAATTAATAACTAGTAATATCACTTTGCATCATAACGAGCGAAATTATACATATTACATATACAGCAAGTAAAAATTTTAACACCTTCCAAAAACGAATAAATAAAAATCATTACTTCTACTAAAAAAAGATTTTGCAAAAATCAGGATAAGCGATATCCAAAAAGTTAAAGGAAACTATCTCTCCCACATTTTATGTTTCACAAGAAACGTGATCGTACTGGTATAAGCTCTCTGGGTTTACTATTGGAGCTAAATTGCATCTGCTCTCCCAAACTATAGTAATACTAGCACTAAAAAATTAGCCTAAACTAATCTATTACCTAACCCTAATACTAACTCTAATATAGGCTAAGCACTTAATCATGTAATGTATTATTATAAAGATATTACTAGTTATTTGATCTTCACTCTTCCCCAAATTTTGTAGAGGAGAAAATTACGAGCATAATGGTAGCTAAAACATTGAAATCAGCCTAGTAAATCGTGAGATATAGGCATTTTGTCTTTATGACTATCTGTTTACTTATTTGTTAATATTATATAGTCATGAAGACAAATATCCCTATATTTCATGACTCACTGGCTAATTTTAGTGTTTCAATACTCGTATTTCTCTCCTTTATAACAGTATTATACACATAAAAAAGGCAAAATTTAAGTTAAAATCATCAAAAATCACATGATTTTTCACTAGTTTCTAAGCAGATCATGAATTAAATTAAATTATATCTAAAATAGTTTAAATAAATTAATTTTAATTAAATATTAATACAATAAACTTTATTTATTAATATATTACTAATTTGAAATAATAAATATTTATTTATTAAAATAGATTAAATATTACATTATATATTTTTAATATTAAAAACATTTAAAATATAACTCCTAAAGCAACTTTATTATATAATTACTATATGTACGTACTGTATGCTAAATAAATTTGAACATCATATAAATAGCACATTACTAGTTTCAACACTATATACATTATATAGGTGATATTGCATGCTACTCTATAAAAAAAATATATCTTGGAATTGTTCAAAAAGTCGACTTGTTTCGAACATTTAAAGGATGTTTATTGATGAATACGATTTTTATGTTTTTTATATAGTAATTTTCAATTAAAATTTTTTTATTTTTTATATTCTATACAAACATAAACCCTGCTTGGAAAATCGACTCTGTTCTGAACATTTTTTTGGACAATGCTTACAATAACTAAACAAACTTTTTTTATAGAGTACATAATACAATGCAAATTGTCTAATGTTTAAAAATACACATATAGAGATATAGAGATTGGAACTGGTTTTAAATATTCGAGTTTATTATATTAAAATTCAAGTTTACTGCTTCAAAATTCAAGTTTATCATATTATTTATTAATAATTGATATGATAAACTCGAATTTTGGAGTAATAAACTTGAATTTTAATGTAATAAACTCGAATATTTAATCTAGTTCCAATCTTTATGCAAATAGAGTTATTATATACTTTTGATTTATGTTATTTCATTAACAATTATTTTATAGACACTTGTCTCTATCAAAATAAAATCCAATAAAGAATAATCTACCAGGTTTGTTTCCATTATACAAATCTAATAATTTATATTTTTAAATTGCATTATATCAAAAAAAACTTGCATTCACACATCTTTAAATAGGATACAGCATTCATGCTTGCTGGTATATACTCATACTGGGGGTTTCAGAATTAACTTTTTTCAAAATAAGTGAGTTTAAAAGGTTCTATTTCTTTTTTTAGAATTTCAAATAGTAATAAAATTAACTTTTTTTGATAAATATTCATCGATATATGATTATGTAAATAAGTAAATACTTTAAAAAAATGGAATTTGTACATAGTCGCTTTTTTAAAAATAAATATGTTACTTATTTGGGAAGATTTAAGAACAAGTACCCCAGTGATAATTATGAATAATCACTCTTAATTTTATCACATAGTAATTTTGATTGGTCAAAAAATATAAACAATGTGATCAACATTACAGCAGATCCTCGATTTTGATTTGTTAAAGTCTGAGAATTTTCAAAATTTTGGCCTGCATTATATAATTGTTTACTAATTTCCAGCTGGAATTAACTTTTTAATTTTTTTATTACAATTAATTTCAGTCTAATTTTAGCATATTTTTTGTGCAGCACCTTAAACTTTAAACATAGTATTTACCTGATCAAATTTTTATATTTATAAGAATATAAAATTAAAGTAACAAAAAAATTTGATTAAATTTGATTAGGTAAGTACTAATTAATCTTTGTTAACTTTGCTTGACAATTAGTCCTTAAATAATGATTTAGAACCCTCGATGTCTTAGTTATAGAGTTTACAATAAGAAAACATGTATTGAATTTATATATTGTTTTATTAGTTTAGTTTTATAGTTTTATTATTGTATTTGCATTTCTTTATTATTATTATTATAAAATAAGTGACATATTTATTTCAAAATAAGCAACTACAAATTCTATTTTTTTTAAAGTATGTATACTATATAAATATATAAAAATACAGTAATTATTATGTAGTAATAATTGTGACAGATTAAAATAAAATCAGATTAAAATAAAATTTTTCTATTTTTTTTAGGAAAATTTAAAATTTTTGGGAGACATTTTTTAGGGTTAGGTTAGGGTTAGGGTTTAGAGTTAGTTTTATTAATAAAAGAGTATAAGTGGGTTTTATATGAGCAAGAAAGGTTTCCAGTTTCATTTCAATCTGATTTCATTATGATCTGTGACAATAATTGCATAACAATGTAATAATAGTTTGATAGATAAGTGTATAAATAAAATGTAAAGGAGAAAAGAGAAATAAAAGTTTCTCATTTAAGTAATTATTAAAAAGGTCATACTCTTCACTTATCCTATTTCATCATTTTATATTATCCTAATTAAACAAACGATTAAGCAAGTGTTCATTTATTTTCTATAACCCTAAATCAGATATTCAGCATAGTTTACCCTATATCAATTAATCCATACCAATTAGACTGCAGAATTAAATCATTAAAACTAATTTACAAAACAAGAGCATAAGTATCTATATACTTGATAATACTTTTCAAATTATTTAGTTTAATTTACCTTAATCATTAGATCTAAACAAAGCTCATTTATTAGTAATAATTAAAAGTAAATCAGAAAACTGGTTCATAGATTGAAACATAAATACTTATCTATTATTTTATAATACCCTTCAAATCATTTCATTCATCTATTAGCTCTAGTTATTTTAATTAAGATTAAAACTAGTTTACAACATTCCATAATTTCTATAATTCACTTCAGATCATTTTATTCAACTTAAGATATAAAGATAATTATTAGCTATTGAATTATAATCAACAAAAAGCAGTTTACAAAACAAAATTATAAATACTTATTACCATTATATAATGCCCTTCAAATTATTCTATTCACTTCGAATATTTCATTTAACTCTAAATGTAAAGATTGTCTATTAGTTATTTGAAGTTCATAAATACTTATTTACCATTTCTCGAACCATTTCATTTGTGTTAAATATTTTATTCGGCTCTGAGTATAAAGATCATCTATTAGAATAAAAATCAACAAAACCAGTTTACAAATTAATACTTATTTAATATTTCTTAATCATAAATACTTACTATTGTTTATTTTATACATATATACTATGTGCATGCATGGTAGAGAAAAATGCCATTGTGTCTATTTTTAATTATGATATGCATATGTTTATGATATTCCATAATTTTACTTTAGATCATTTTATTCAACTCTATACATAATGATTATTATTAGCCATTGAATTATAATTAACAAAAAGCAGTTCACAAAGCAAAATCATAAATATTTATTACCATTCTATAATATCCTTTGAATTATTCTATTTACTTCGAACATTTTATTTAACTCTAAATATAAAGGTTATCTATTAGTTATTTGAAGTTCATAAATACTTATTTACCTTTCCTTGAACTATTTAATTCATGTTAAATATTCTATTTAGCTCTGGGTATAAAGATTATCTATTAGTAATTAGAATAAAAATCAACAAAACCAGTTCACACAAATTAATACTTATTTACTATTCTATAGTATTTTCAATTATAAATACTTACTATTGTTTATTTTATGCATATATACCATGTGCATGCATGGTAGAGAAAAATGCCATTGTGCCTATTTCTAATTATTATGTACATATGTTTATGATATTTTATAATTTCTATAATTCATTTTGGATTATTTTATTCAACTTTATACATAAAGATTATCATCTGGCAGCTTACTATTATAGTGCAGCCAAAATAACTCGAGTTATTTGGCAGTGATACGTCATCTGCCAAATAATGAAGTTATTTGGCAGTTTATATAATCACTATCAAAACTCAAGTTATTTAGAAGTAACCACTAGATAAAACTGTTATTGTATACTATGCTAGCCAATAACTCCCAATAAATTATTTAAAAAATAATTCTCATCATTAGCCATTAAATTATAATTAACAAAAAGTAATTTACAAAGCAAAATCATAAATAATTATTACTATTCTATAATACCCTTCAAATTATTTCATTCACTTCGATCATTTCTAGAGATAGAAAAAATATACATTTTTAAAAACATGCGCATGAATGTGCATTAATGCACATGTTATTTTTTGGGGGAGAGTATTAAGGTGACCTCTGGCCGGGGACTTTTTATTAAGTAGATATAACGTTATACAATTACAATGAGGGTACATCAAGCTATATGTACACCTTTTGAGTGCCTAATTTAAGTAGTCTGCCTGAAGGTTCTACACTATCTGCATACCTGCACCCCAACTAGAGAGGTACCCATTTAAACTCTCTGGTCCTAACTGTCGGCTACTTCTACCTAACCAAGGTGTAACTCACTATTCAGTTGTAACTTTTGTGACACCTGTAGATTTTGCACCTACCTTAGAACTTAAAAACTATCTAAAGCTAGTTTATCCATAAGGTAAACCTAACAGAGTGGTCCATGTTCCACACATGTATTCACCTGCATGTTTAGTAACTTCTTATCTAATTAGTACATGTTGTACTGCTGCTACCGAGTTTGTATCTTAAGCCAACTTTTGGGGTGCTGCTGTAACCTGATCCATATCTCAAGCACAACCTTTTTAATTAGTCACTAATTATGTACTCACTGCTCTTGTAAGGTTTACAACAACCTCAGTACCTGCATTTAGAACTGTCTCTTTACCCGGATACTCTATTGGTCTCTCCTTTACTTCCAGCCAGCAACCTGAACAGGTCAGTCTGCCCAGACTTTAGGTGCCTGAAGGACACTCTCCTCTTGGTCTATACTTTCGAAGCGTATACCCTTTTCCTCTAGTGCATCAGCCTGGCGGTTTGGCTGGTGTGTCCCTCACTTAAGGACCTAATCGTTTAGTTCTCTGATTTAGGGCCCAGTTCGAATTCAGCCCTCCTGTGATACTGTCAAAAATCATTGCTACATCCCAACTCAGAACTTGCCAAACAGGTTTTTGGTTATTCTGGTTCCTTGGATTTATTGCGCCAAAGCTCCTATTACTAGATGGTGTGACCAAGATTACAGATTAAGATCCAACTGATAATTGACAACTGTTAACCATAATGCAGATCTATTTTTCAAAATCGTCGTCTGTGGGATTCGAACTCTAGACTTGCTACTTGGGAGGGTGACAACTAACCAACTACACTAAGTCGCTACACCCTTATTAATACACATGTTATATAAAATACACATGATATAATTTCTTTTGATTTATAATTTCCCTCTGGAAAATATTGGATATTTGCTAAAATTTTTCTCTGACCCTTCTCATATTTATGTTTATTCACTTTCTTTTAGGAATTTTTCAAAACTTCTGCATTTCTATTTCTAATTACGATGTGTATAAGTTCATGAAATTCTATAATTTACATAATTCACTTCAGATTATTTCATTCAACTCTATACATAAAGATTATTATCCGGCAGTTTACTATTATAGTATAGCCAAAATAACTCGAATTATTTGACAGTGATATGTCATCTGCCAAATAACTTCATTATTTGGCAGTTAATATAATCACTACCAAAACTCGAGTTATTTAGAAGCACAATCGTTATAAACCACTGAATAAAACTGTTATTGTACGCTATGCTAAAAATAACTCCCAATAAATTATTTGAAAAATAATTCTCATTATTAGAATTAAGTTATAATCAACAAAAAGTAATTCACAAAGCAAAATTATAAATACTTATTACTATAATATAATGCTCTTTGAATTATTTCATTTACTTCGATCATTTTTAGAGATAGGAAAAATATGCATTTTATAATAATATGCATATAAATGTGCATTAATATATATGTATATAAAATGCATATAATATAATTTCTTCTGACTTATAATTTCCCTCCAGAAAATATCAGAAAATTTTTCCCTGACTCTTCTTATATTTATATTCATTTAATTATGACATGTATATGTTCATAACATTTTATAATTTCCATAATTCACTTCAGATCATTTCATTCAACTCTATACATAAAGATTATCATCTGGCAGCTTACTATTATAGTGCAGCCAAAATAACTCGAATTATTTAGCAGTAATATGTCATTTGCCAAATAACTTCATTATTTGGCAGTTTATATAATCACTACTAAAACTCAAGTTATTTAGAAGCACAATTGTTGTAAACCACTGGATAAAACTGTTATTGTATGCTATGCTAGCCAATAACTCCCAATAAATTATTTGAAAAATAATTTTTATCATTTGCCATTGAATTATAATCAACAAAAAGTAATTCACAAAGCAAAATCATAAATACTTATTACCATTTTATAATGCTCTTTGAATTATTCTATTTACTTCAATGTTTATTTAACTCTATATGTAAAGATCATCTATTAGTCATTTGAAGTTCATAAATACTTATTTACTATTCTTTGACCCATTTTATTCATATTAAATATTCTATTTGGCTCTGAATATAAAAATCATCTATTAGTAATTAGAATAAAAATTAACAAAACCAGTTTACAAATTAATACTTATTTACTATTCTTCGATTATAAATACTTACTATTGTTTATTTTATATATGCAAGAAAACATTATTTTAAAAGTTCTTAAGTAATTAAAAGTCTTTTAAGACCTTTGACTCTTTGAATGATTTTGAGTTTATAAATATAATGTATTTTTCCATTGTAAAAGAACAATCTTCAGATTAATATAAAGCTATAAAATATAAATTACCCATTAAAAAATTAAATATCTCATGTAGAGCCACCTTTTCTCTTTTTACTTATCAAAATATATTGCATAAAGCTGCCTTTTTTTCCATTTATCCAAATCAGATATATCCTTTTTTTAGAATTAAAAATATGGCATCTTCATCTGTTTAGTAAAAATCTACGCCAATTAGGGTGGGGAACAGATAGCCCGTTGGGCCTGTACAAGCTTTTTTTGGAAATTAATTTGGGCCATTCCCCAAAATTCTAGTCATATAATAAATCATCATGTGACTAGTGTTTTGACGAAATGGCCCAAATTAATTTTCAAAAAAAGCCCATATAGGCCCAATGGGCTACCTGTTCTCTACTCTAACAGCAATATCTATTTCAATACACAAGACACAGTACAACCCATAAAATTTTTCAAAGAGCTAGATATTCTTTCCCGAGTGCGTTTCTGTACCAACTGTCAAAGCCCTATGCATAAATTGAAAGACTCCTCTCATAAAGATAATCAAAAATGAGTCTGCACTTCGAAAACTGCCTGTAGTAAAATTAAAACTATAGGTTCAAAAACATAGTTAGAAAATTCTAAATTAACACTTAAACAAATCGCCAAAATTATGTTTTGCTGGTCCCATAAGTTGCTTCAAATATTTTCTGTGTGTGAAACTAACGTTAGTGCCACAATGATAGTGAATTGATACAACTTCTACTATGATGTATGTTGTGTCGCACTAATGAATCAAAAAGATAAAAAAATTGGTAGTGAGAAAAAAATTGTCGAAATTGATGAGAGTAAATTTGGTAAGCGAAAATAAAATAAAGGAAAAAAGTAGAGGAACAATAGGTCTTTGGGGGGTTGAAAGAGAATCTGATAAAATGTTTTTGGTGTCAGTTCCTAACTGCACAAAAGAAACATTATTAAAAATTTTAAAAGAATATGTGAAGAAAAAAACTATGATTTATAGTTATTGTTGGGTGGCTTACCAGACTGATGACTTTAAAATTATAGATGAAAACATGAAAAAGTCAATTATTTGGAGCACTTTAGGGATTCTGACATGGGTGTTCATATCAACACGATCAAGTTAACTTGGCACGCGGTAAAATCATCACTCCCATGGTATGAAACAACCAAAGACCTATACGATTCTTATTTATTAGAATATATATGAAGACGATAATTCACTAAAAATAATAGTAATATATTTAATAAACTGATAAAACATATAGTATTGTATAGTGAAAGTTTGAAAGAGATAATTACATATTTTTTAAATAAAACAAATATAAAATTTTAAATTAATTCATATATTCATCTTTAAAATAATTTTTAGATCACTTCAGACCAAGATTAAATTGAAGAATCATAATAGTTTTTATTTTTATTAATAAGCCTGTAATTCCTATATTTTTAAAAAATAAATTTATATATGAAATAAGATTAAAAGCCTTAATTAAAATATATATATATTTATATAATTTTTATACTTGCCTGGCATGGGTTATAATAGTGTACTCTCTTTTTTTTTCTTTTTTTTTGTATTCATTTTTGTGCTATTTCTTGATAGAGGTAGCTGCTATTTCTTATAGGAGATAGCTTTTTCTTGTTCAGCCTGTCAGGGCTTATCTCTTTGTTTTTTCTTTTTTTACAATTTCCATTCCCCCATTTTTATTTCTTATTACTTTCTCTTTCTTGTTTTGTTTCTTTTTTGTACGTAAGCTTCTTTTCTTCTTGATGTATGCTTTAGTATTGAGAATACGGAACATTATTTTATTTTGCTCTCAGTGAAGAAAGTAAGAATGAAGAGATAAGCTCTTGGCAGGCTGACAAGGTCTTCTAACTTACATGTAGGTTGGTGTGACAAGTCACATTTGGGCACACTAGTTGCAGCCAGGTAATGTCGGGCTTACAATTTTTTTACTGTCATTATTCATTCTGTCCAAGTTTGTATAATAAAGTAATGTATTTGAGCTCCAGCAAGGCTGTCAAAGAGTAATATATATATATATATATATATATATATATATATATTTTTTTTTTAATATTGCAGACGTGCTAATAATAATAATAAAAAAAAATGGACTTGTAACTTAGCTTTACCATTCTACTCTATTCCAATTTTTTTTTGATAACAATGGCTAATATTATTATATATTCTCTCAACACTACCCATCACTGCGGATTTTTGAAAATGGTAGAATACTTTTTGTTCACCTTCTTCATACCCATTCCTTCTTAATAACAAAATTTAACAGTATATGTTCTCATAGCTTTATCTATCTCTGCTGATTTTCAAAAATATTCAAATACTTTATATTTGTTCTTGATACCGATTTCTTTTGTATAACAATTTCCAACAGTGCATGTTCTATCAACATCACTCATACAAGCAGAGTTTTGAAAATGGATATATGCTTTATGGTAATCTTTTTCTACCTGTCAACTAGTTAACTCACAATTCACAATTCTAGATCCTAAGCTCAAAAAAATGTTAGCTCAAGCACAAAATAAGAAAATATAAATAAAAAAATGCATTTACATAGCTTGTTAAAATACTTTTGAATAGAAATGACTAGTGTTCCTATAAACCTGAACTGAAACTGAACTTTGGTCAAGTTTAGGTTCAGGTTCAGTTCAATATTAGTATGTAAATCACTAGTCTAAAAAATTTTGCCCTATCATGTAATCGAAGATCATCTAATTAAATTTGCACAATATCATTACTAACAAATTTAATTAAATTTACTATTACTGTTACCAATACATATAATATTTCTTTAGAAAGTGTTGCTATATTACAGCAAAAACAATATAATAGAAATTCCACATGCACATTAATTTATTTTACTTTATAGAGTGTAAATTAAAGGCCGGTTCTGTATCCTGAATTATATATTTGCCTACTACAACCTTTAATTAAAATGATAAAAAGGTTAACCATTTACTAGCTACTTTATGTAGAAATAATTGGTTTCTAAAAATATTAATAATAAAAGCTATAGCAACTTATATATTTTAAAGTTAAAATTTGCAAGCTTAAAATTTGACCGCATTAATGTAGAAGTTTTTTTTTTACGTACGTAGTAAAAAATAAATTTTAAGCTCAAATAAGATTCAAATTTATTTTATTATACCTTTAAGTAACAGTAACAAATAAATTTATTACTATATAAGAAGTGTAATACATTGAATTTTTTTAAAAAAATTTATATATAAAATTCAATTTATGATTCTTTGCCCTTTAAATCCAAAATATATTGTGATTTTGATTCTTCCAAGTATTTTGAATCTTTTGACGTTTGTTATACTACTTACAATCGTTTACCATTTTACGCAAAGAATTAAAATTCCTATCAATCAAATTAATCTATTTATTAGCATTTGGATTTTGAGTATTCTCCTCAATAATTGATTTAACATGTATAAAGTTCTTCTTTTTTGTGATTTATAAGTTCTTGATGATTCGAAATCGTACCAATATAGTTTTGACAAGGTAATTCTAAATTATAACAACAATTAATTTATTGTTTTTTTTTTACTAAAAAGAAACTTTAATATCAAAGATATTTTAATTATCTGAAGCTTCTTTATTAGAAGTATCATAGTCACTAGATTGTTCATCAAAATTATTATTGACTAATGCCTTTTCATTCAACATATATTCTGTGAGTAGTTTATTTAAAACTGTTAAGAAAAGATTTTCTGGTAGATCTTTAAATAAATTGTCATATTGCTCATTGATTCGTAAAAATGAGTAGTATTCTTGCCGATGAATCTAAAAAAGAATTATCAGTATATATTTACTATATACTATATATATATAGTATATATATTAATATATATACATACCCTTTTAAAAAATCCAATTGGAACTGGATTTACTTGCTTAATCAAATATTTACAAATAAAAAAGTGGCTAAACAAGAAACTCAAGCAGGAGCATGTTCATTTTTGTATATTAGTAACTTGTTGAGGATTAAAATGAATTGCCTTTTTTTTAAGTTGATTTCATTCCACTTTTAAATCAGTTCTCCAATGTGTTACAGCTCGACCATCTCTTAATTGCTGTAATCGATCAACTTGTCTAGGTATAACTTGTGTTACAATAATATAGGCTAGTAAATCTAAGCATGCATGATTATATTCTGAAAGGTAATCATATTTAATTAATCTCCAATGATTTTCAACTGTCATAGTAGATCATAAAACATTAATGTGGCTTGTCACAGAACGAGCCTATAAATTCTACCATTCTGGATGATACCATCCATTCTACAAATAAATTCAAATGTGTAACAAATTATTAATTTTGCAGTATTTATATTATTCTTGAACACATTTGAGCTAAATTTCACCAGTAGATCTAGCATAAGATTGATGTTCAGTTGGAATTAAGAGATGTAATGAAAAATGAATTCGAATTGATTGCATAATATGTTCATGATAATCTTTTTGACAAAAAACTTTATTATTTTTTAATACAGATTCACATGTTAGCTACCAGGTTGGATCTACAATCGGACAAGTCATATGCGTCTCTTTTGTATTGTATATAGGGTAAGTAATTCCATTACTTGCAAGCTTCTTCTTTATTGCACGAAACATGTGCCAATAACACAATTGAATTCGTGCTTGAGGCCAAATTATTTGAGCAGAGGTAATCTGCACAAAATCCTTATTACTTAAAAAAGTTTTAATATTATTAATACCTTGCTCCTTAATTATATAAAACCATTTTTGAAGAATTTTTGTTCGTTTTTCCTCTTGCCCAGGTTTTAAGAACATGTAAGTTAATGGGAACCCAGCTCTATCTATAATCTCAAGAATTGCATACAATTCATAATTTAATCAGTTTGTTTTATATATTGTGTTGATTACAATAGTAGTTATATTGTTTTTTGGAAAAAAGTTGAATAAAGGAGTTGTAAAAGTGATAACAGTAGGTTCTTGAATAATAGTTTTAAATGCTGTTTGTTGTGAAAGGTATTGGATAGTAGATTCAGTTTGATCTTCAACAATTTTGTATTCATTAAGTCCTGATCGTTTACACCAATAATAAACCTGATGTTTTGTAATATTAAGATAATCATCAAAACAAGCAATCTTTATATTGCGATATAATTGGAGAACAGTAAGAAATTTTGAATATAAAGCTTAATTTCTGATGAAATATTAATAGAACGGGGCCATGGGTACAGTAAATGATGAACATAAATATAAATTAACTTATGAGACTGTTTAATTGTAATAAGAATAGAAGCCTCATATTCAAATTGTGGAAGTCGAGGTTCAGTTTCTTGTTGCTTATCAATATCTTCAATGCAAGCTTTTTTTTTTGTCTTTCAAATTTACAATTACAGTAAAAGACAAAAGATATGCCATCTTTTAACTTATTACAAGTATGGTAAACATAGGTATATTCATCAGCTTTAGAGATAAAATCTATAACTTGATATGCGATATATTTATTACTTTCATTGTCATCAGTGGCTTCAACATGATCAAGAAAAGTATCAAGAAAAATTGCAATTTCAATATCGAATTTTTGCTTACAAGGTTCCATATTTTTGATATCTTTATAAGGTTCCAAAAGTTTTTACAAGATGTTCTTGTTTATAAGCAGAGTCTTGAAGTCATTTTATTTTTTCATTTTTAATAATTTTTGCTCTATTCTTATTTGCATTTTTAATTGCTATTTGGCATTTATTACATGATCGAACGGTTTTATTATTCAATCCAATAAAGTTTTCTTTTGAGTACCATTCTCTACAATGATCACACTTAAGTAAATTTTCTTTGTTATCATTCATTATACGATGTTTTAAATGCAAAATGAAAGTGTATTAAGAAAAAAAAATTTATCATAAGACTTTCATATAAAATTTATAATGTTTAAGCAGCACAAAAAAAAAAAAGTCAAAAAAAGTTTAAGCAAGTTTAAATGAAGCAAGTTTATTATAGTTTTGATGTTTAATTGTAATAACAAATTTATATGTATGTAAGGTAAGCAAATAAAAAAAAAAGCCACTAAATATAACAGAAAAAGAATAAACGTGAAAAAAAATTTAAATGAATGATTATATACAGATCTACATGATTTACATTTCATGTGATACAGCAAAATTTTTTAGACAGGTGATACTTGATCCATACAGTTCAATCATGTTCAATATTGAATTTTTAAATGAGGTTCAGGTTCAGTTTAGTTTAGTATTGAACTTTTAAATCAAGTTTCAGTTCAAAGTTCAATGACAAAATATAGTAAAATTTTTGAATTTGAAATTTTTTAACTAGAACTTTGTCTTCACAATTATATGTTTTCTTCTTTATATAAATAAAGAAGAAAGCATATAGTC
>CAJVPY010003099.1:0-14714 GCA_910591965.1 Dentiscutata erythropus | reverse complement strand
TATAAGTTTTTATTAAAAAAATTAAACTTTTTAATAAAAACACAGGCAAATTTGCCTGTGTTACAATTTAAGAGATAATATATCGAAAGTTAGTGATTTCTTTTTTGTATTGACATATAACTGATCGATTTTTTTTTTCAATAGTATAAGTCAAATTTACATATTGGCGCATAACAGATCAATTTTTTCAATAGTATAAAGTCGAATATTGACTTATAACATATCGAAAGTTATTGATTTCTTTTTCATATTGACGTATAACTAATCGATTTTTTTTTCAATAGTATGAGTCAAATTTACATATTGGTGTATAACGATCGATTTTTTTTTTAAAGTCAAATTTATGTATTAGCTTATAACATATCGAAAGTTATATTTTGGCACATAACAGATTTTTTTTTTTTTCGTCAAATTTACGTCTCATAATATATTGTTCATAGCAAAGTCAACTTTTGTTAAGCGATCGGAATTTAAAAATCATTTATATATAAAACCATTTCGAACAGTTTTTTTTTTTTTGAGAAACTTCTCTTCTCTTCTCTAAATTTCTCTTCTTTAAATTTTTCTTCTCTAAATTTCTCTTCTCAAAATTCTCTTCTCAAAGTTTTTTTTTTGCTAAATTTTCTCTTTCAAAATTTTTTTCGCTTCTCTTTTTGAATTTTTCTTTTCTTCCCTTTACTTCTCTTCACTTCACTTCACTTCTCGAATTTCTTTCTTTTTTCAAATTTCTCTTCTCTTACTGAATTTCTCTTTTCTTCTCTCTTACCGAATTTCTCTTCATTTTTCGAATTTTCTTTTCTAATCGAATTTCTCTTCACTTCCCAAATTTCTCTTCACTTTTCGAATTTTTTTCTCTTCCTGAATTTCTCTTCTCCTGAATTTTTCTTTTTTTGAATTTCTCTTTTCTTATTGAATTTCTCTTCACTTCCCGAATTTCTCTTCACTTCTTTTATCAAATATCTCTTCACTTCCTAAATTTTTCTTTTCTTATAATTTCTTCTCTTACCGAATTTTTCTTCACTTTTCGAATTTCTCGTTTCACTCTTTTCATATCGAATTTCTCAATTTCTCTTTTCTTATTAAATTTCTTTTTACTCTCTTTCTTATTGAATTTCTTTTCACTTCTCGAATTTCTTTTCTCAAAATTTTTTTCTACTAAATTCTCTTTTGCCATGGCTAGAACAAAAAGAGTCTGACGAACAACACCACAATTTATCATCAACCTAACTATACACCTTCAACTCCAACAACACCAACTCAATGTCAACCTAACAATACACCTTAAACTCCAACAACTTCAACTCAACGGCAACCTAACAATACACCTTCAACTCTAACAACTTCAACTCAATGGCAACCTAACAATACACCTTCAACTCCAACAACTCCAACTTAACCTCAACCTCTTTCGATTCCAACTCAACCTCAACCTCCTTCGACTCCAACTCAACCTCAACCTCCTTCAACTCCAACTCAACTTCAATTTATTTCGACTCCAATTCAACATCAACCTTCTTCGACTCTAATTCAACCTCAATCTACACCTTCGACTCCAATTCAACCTTAATCTACACCTTCGACTCCAATTCAACCTTCGACCCGATTATTAGGAAATGTAACTCCTGTTGAATCTGTTACTCCTATCCTGAGGTCTCTTGTGAGAACAGATAGAAGCAGAAGCAGAAGCAGAAGTGGAGAACGAACTGAATCTTTGGCTAACTTTGATCTATTGGAAAGGAGTAGAAGACTGGAGAATAGTAAATCTACTGGTAGAATTTAAATAGCAGTCAAATGCTGATTTTATTTTTTTACTTTTTTTTATATTTTTTACTATTTTTTTTATTGTCTTTTTTTATTATTATTTTTTTATTTTTTATATTTTTTTTTATTTTTTTATTTTTATTTTAGAAAATCGGTTGCTATAGAGTGAGATCGATACCTTACGTGAGATCCAAAGGGACCAAGATCGTAAAATTATGCAGTTGGAAGATACTGTAGATTTGTTACAGAATCAAGAACTTAAGTTTGTAGACTTTGAGAATAGTTTGGATGTGTTGCGGGGTTCATATAACTTTTTAGTTAATCAGATCAACAGCTTGCAAGTTTTAAGTTGCCAGTCATCGATGATTCAAGAGCAGGTCGATTGGGTAGAAAGGAATGTGTTGGAATCTTCATCTGCCGCACAACAAAAAACAGCTAGAAAAGCTTCTGCGAGTAATGAGGTGTATCAAGTTTTTGAAAATGACCATGAAAGAAAAAAAGCACTTCGTGTATATACTTTTTGACTTATTTTTTTTGTTTTTATTAATAATCTTAATTTATTTTTTTTGTTTTTATTAATAATTAATTTATTTTTTTATTTTATTTTATTTTATTTTTATTTTTATTTTTATTTTTATTTTTAATTAATTAATAATTAATTTATTTTTTTATTTTATTTTTAATTTTTATTATTAGAAAGAAATCTTTTACATTCTTAAAGAAAAAGGTGAAGAGTATGAACTTGACTTCACCAAAAAATGGATGGACCAAAAAGAACACCTAAATAAAAATATAATCTCTGCACTATTTGACCTTTTTGGTTTAACACTAATCGGACAGAATTGGGAAGCATTCTGCAACAACATATCAAATCGACCTGTAGCACTCGGGCTATATGTTAGGATCTAGATAAAACAAAGAACTTCGATAAACGTATACATAATAATTACCGGAGAGGTGATGCATGTTTTCTTTATTTATTTTATTATAATTTTCATTATTTATTTTATTATAATTTTTATTATTTATTTTTTTATAATTTTTATTATTTATTTTATTATAATTTTCATTATTTATTATAATTTTTTTTTTTCTAACTTACAAAAAATAGCTCGACGGGCCTTGGCATTTAAGTACCTTTATAGAAAGAAAGATCCCCAGGTCACCAAATATAATACGGATGAATTAACAAATTTATTAATGGATAATGACATCCATTTACCTGAACTATTAGATCCTGGTAAGGCTACGGATGAGAGAGGACAATTGTATGTTAATGTTCATAGCCTATCTTGGAGGTCGAGTGAGGTATAAATTTTTTTTTTTTGTTTGTTAAATTAATTCAACTAATATTTAATATATGCTGTTATACATATTAATTCAATTAATATTATTTGACTAATCTTTAATATATAATGTTACATTAATTCAACTAATATTTAATATATGGTATTCGACCTGCATTCAATCTAATCGAATACAGATTAAATACCATATCATTTGGCATTGAATTTACTAATTATAAAAATTTATTTATTTTTTTATTTTTTATTTTAATAGTTAATTCACTTGTTATATAACGTTCTTGATCCAACAATCGTGCTAGCTCAAAAACGTCACCGTAAAAGATTACATACGTTGAGAGTTCAGAGACCTGAAGGTGTATCTGATTGGGCAGCAAGTGAAGAAAATGAAGAAATTTATTCTAGTAGGGATGAAGGAGATGATGATGATGATAATGATGATAATGAAGATGACAAAGATAATGAAGATGATTATAGTGATTATAATAAGAATAAGAATAAAGGTGGTAATAATGGTGGTGGAAATGGAGGTAATAGAAATGGGGGTAACAAAGCAAGTGGTAAAAGACCAGCTTCTGATATTATAGTGGAATGACCAAGTAAATAAATAGCTTAATATTTTTTTTTAATATTTTTTTTTGTTTAATATTTTTTTTGCTTAATATTTTTTTTTTATTTTGTATATATATTTGTATCTATGCTTATTAATTATTAATAAATATATTGAATTTTTTTTGATTATAGTTTGATTTATTTTAATATTATTATATATAAATATTCTAATATTCGACTAGCTAATTTTATTCTAAATGTTTAGTAGTCAACTACTAATCGCCCTATTTTATATTAGTATTTGGTAATCAAATTCTTATCGATTTATTATAGCATTCGACTACCGAATGAAATGGCCGATTCGATCTGAATTCGATAGTCAAATAATTGGCTAATTTATATCGAATTGTTGAAATAATTCGACTATCGAATTCAGGTCGAATTGTTTTAACAATTCAATATAAATTAGCCAATTATTCAACTATTGAATTCAGGTCGAATTGTTTCAACAATTCGATATAAATTAGCCAATTATTTGACTATCGAATTCAGGTCGAATTGTTAAAACAATTCGATATAAAATTAGCCAATTATTCGACTATCGAATTCAGGTTGGATCAGTCATTTCATTCGGTAATCGAATTTCTTATATTTGACTAGTGGAAGCAGTATTGAGAAATAGCAAATTGAACTCAGCCCCAGGGATCTTAACAATTACATACTCATTTATCAAGCAGGCAGACAATAGGACACAAGTTATTTTTAAAAACTTCGCAAATTTGTATATATGCAGTGGGGTAGTACCAGATAAGTGGAAAGTAGCACAGATATATTCAATACCAAAGGGAATAGATTAGGAGTATGATCTAAACAAGATACGCCCAATAGCTCTACTAGAAATATTTCGCAAGTGCATAACCAAGGTGTTAACAAAGCATCTTAGCAAAATTATAAGTAAAAAAGCAATATTACAAGGTCCAAACTTCGCGGGTTTACCTGGCAACTCAACTGAAGAGCCAATTCAAATCTTAAATGCAGTAATAGAAGAGGCGAAAGAGTGGAATAAGGAGTTATGGGTTCTTTTTTAGGATATGAAGAAAGCATATGACTCAGTAAACCTTGAGATATTGCAAAAAGCCCTTGAGAGAATCAAAGTCCCGCTGATTATTTGTAGTTTTATCCTAAACCTTTTCAGAGACAGAAAGCTTAGAATAATTACAAATTTTGGCCTTACCGAAAAGATTGCTGCTAAAGATGGTATAGATCAAGGAGAAGTTATTTCTCTCTTAGTCTGAAAAATTTTTTATGATCCTTTGCTTAACAAGATACAGAAAGACAAAGAACTGGGATACACTCTCAAGCCATATGACAAAATGAAAATATTGATAGAGTTGAATCATACAGATGAGATCAGACAAGTGGCACTAGCCTATGCTGATGACACAGCCTGGTTAGCAAGTTCAAAGCAACAACTGGAGTATATAGTAGCTTTGGCTGAACAATTTTTTAAGTTAAATAATATTAAGATAAATAAAAACAAATCCAAGCTAGTAGTAGTTAACTTGGGTTTGGCTAAGCAGGAAAGGTGTATAGACTTTTGTGATACAAAAATCATGGCAGAAAGAAAGCTATGTGATGTAAAATACTTAGGTGTTATGCTCCACACTGCAACAGAAATAGGTAATATCAAAAAGAAGGCCAAAAAAATAGTGGGCCTTTTTTCACACTTAATAGAGAAAAAGAAGGTTACAGCAAGCCAATTAGTCTATATAAACAATCAAGTATTAATATTCAAATTAGAGTATATCTTGCAGGTTGTCCCACTTGCAGAGAAAGAAGTTGTAGCGATCCATTAACCAATGCTATATTTGTTTAAAAGAAAGTTGGGAATAGCTCAAACATGTTCGAACAATATTATATTGCATAATAGCATGCTAGGGTTTTAACCACTTACTAGTACACTCATAGCAAGATAGGCAGTTGTGCTGCTAAAGAGCCTAAATAATATAGACACAATAGGTAGAATTACAAGGCTTAGAATTAGACAAGGTATTTTTCATAAAGGGATAAGCCAAGATTTTTGGAAGTGTACTATTGCTAAGATGAGCAAGACTAGGTGAAGAAGCAACATTACCTGTAATACAGTTGAAAGGTGCAAACAGTTCGAAGTATTTCTTAGTATAGATGAACAAGAGTGGCAAATAAAGGGCACAGGCCCTACGATAGAGAATCTAATACCACTTAAAGTATTTGAAAAGAGTGAAAACTCTCGTATAAAATTAGAAATTTTTTATTTAGAGCAAATAATTGATTATGAAGGCAACACACTTTTAACGTGGCAACAGCTCAGAGCTCTGAAGGGTAAATGTATAACTGGAATGAAAGCTCAGTAGTTTAGCGAAATAGAAAAGAAAGTTCTGGTTTCAGCTGAGGAAAGAATACTAAAAAAGGAATATTAGCTAGACCACAGAAATCCAATGTATCTCCTAGTACAGTTTGAGAAATCAAAAACAGACAAGAGATGCAAGCCCTGGATAGTACTGAAAGATCAAAATTCAACAGTTCCAGTAATCGGTCGTGCTATAGATGCTAACGGTAAAGATATATACTTTGAACACTAGCTAACAGAGCCCAGTCACAACACAGGGTTACTGCACCGATGTACTAGATGTAGTGTAAATATAGCAAATGAAGCAAATCAATGTGTAGGCAAGAAGTCTATAACACAAAACCTTCGCCAAGTTAAAAGCATTGTTAAGAAAGAGAACAAATGGTCTATGCTAATCCCTGCACCCTGGTTTTTTACATATATTGTCTACTGTTTTTGAGCAAGGTATAGAAGAGAATTTTGTGGAGCTGCAGCCAATTGAAAACATAGACATCACCTTTATTAAAAGTCAGCACTTTAAACCAAAAGTCGAAAAGTTGTTAATTGAAAACGTAAATCTCAACTTATAAAAAAGAACCAAAAACCCGGTATTCTTTACGGATGGTTCTTTGATACGTCCAAATGACGAATCCGCGAATATTAATCTAATAGAAGCAGGGTGGATACAAATATATATAGAACAACCTGAAGTAGAAGTTATCAGAGGTAGTATAAAGGTGAAAAAGTGGCCTTCATCATCGAGACCCGAACTAGTAGCAATCTGGTGTGCATTATTAACAACATGCTTAGAAAGTATAGTTGAAATTAATACGGATAGTATGGTTGCAATATATAGTATCCAGAAAGCATTAGAAAATAGAAGTTTTAGAGTATCGAGTAAATTAAAGAATTATCTAATTGTAGATAAGATAGTGGAGACAATTTAGTTTAAAGGGCTCAAAATAGTATTAAACAAGATTAAAGCACATAGTGGTATTAAGTAGAACGAGATAGCAGACAAGCTAGTGAAAGAAGGTGCAGCCTTAGATGAAGACTGGTCAATTTATGAATTTTTCGGGTCTTGATAGCCATTTGGTGTAAGGTGGCAAGATAAACAAGTAGACTCTCCAATAAGATCTTTTATACTTCAAGTTACTAGCATAAAAACTGAAAGCAGCTAGTATATGCAAAAGAAGTCACATCTTCATGGCGAAAATGAAAAAGCAGAAGACTTGGTTTAGAGTAATTGTTGGAGAAGATTTAAAGAGTATAGAGGCATAAGATGTGACTCAACAAAAAAAAGTCTTAGATTAGTAGAGTATGTTAAAAATTTGTCATGAATACTCCCAACAAAAAGTGTTCTATACAAGAGAAGTCCCTCTGTATATCTGGATCCTATTTGTGTCCTGTGTAAAGATAATAAGGAAGAAAATGCAAATCACTTTATACAGTATCAGGTGCTAAATGAAACATGAGTAGAAATTGAAAAGTTTAGCATTAGTCTAGCTTGGGTATCAATGGATGAAGTTTATAGGGTAGCTTTAACAGTACAAGAGTTGTGGAGAGCAGTTCTTGGTTCATCACTAGTTGAGAGAGTCAAGACGCGTAGTCTTTTATCAAAGGGCCTTTTTAAATGCAGCACACTTTTGTGGTTAAGTAGTATTTTAAAGAATGAAGCCGTAGCACTAGAAACTCTAAAAGCAGCTAGCTTTGGTATACAAGAATGCTTTTATAGATTGGTATGGAGTGATAGATGTAGAAAATTTATCACATGGAAAAAAGAAAATAATATTGGTGCCAAGGAAAAACAACCAAAGAAAAGCGAAGAAAAGAAAAGGCCTCATGGAAAGGAGAATATCGCACCCGGTCCAAGTAGTAGTGTTGCGAACCAATCTAGGATCAATAAGTGAATAAAGATAGTAGGGGTGGATCAATTAGTAGAGTCAGAAGTAAGATATTTGTCAGAGGTTGCGGTAAGACAGAAAATTTTAAGTTCTAACCCACCGAGTTGGTGGACTAAAAGATTGTAAATATTTGATGGGAGTTGAGCCCAGGCTAGATCATATCTTTAAATACGTTACAACATATATGGGATATGGTGGCCAACATTAGTGTAGTAGTCAAACTTGGGCATTTCAAAGGAATAGCTGGGTTTTAGTCTAATTAGATTATTAAATAGCTTAGTATTGTATTAAGTAGTAAATATTTAATAAAATTTTAGTACATGGTTATTAAAAGAAATATATATATATATATATATTATTACTATATTTAATTCTTAGTTTCTTTTTATAACTATATATTATCTATTATAAATTCTTATAAAATTGGAATTGTAAGTTATAATTAAAGTAGCAATAGATTATAACTTAGAGACTTAGACATTCAGAAATTTTTAGACTTAGACACTTAAAAAACTTTCAAACTATTTAACACTCCTAAACTCAATATTCGATAATTTCAAACTTATATTTTATTAACAAAATTTGAAGTTTTAGATTTGGAACTATCATCTAAAACTCCAAAATCGACAAAACCAATGAACTACAATACTCAGCCCAATGCTTACATAGACATGCATAATTTTTCTAAAGAAAATTCAAAAAGAAAATTAACACGTGATTGTACTTCTATTAACATCCATAAGGAGTGATATTAAAATTTTTAGTATTATTTGAATTATGAATTAATAGTCATGGCAAAGAGCTACCATTTGCAAACCCAGGTTCAAGACTAGCTAAGGGAGCTACCTGCTAGATACCAAGTTCAGTATGGCCCTTAGTTGAAGTATTCGAATAATTGATTTTTATTATTATTATTATTATTATTAAATTTTTTTTTTATTTAACAAAGAAAAAAAGGAAATAATATAAAATATATATATAAAAGAGAAAAATAGAAGAAAGAAAATATAGAAAAGCAAATATATTTTAAATATCAATTCTATATCTAAATCTATTGCAACACTATTTATATACCTCTCCAACTCAGCAACCTGATGAAAAACCCTCCAATGCTCCTCATCTCTTCTCCAATTTTCTTCTACCGACTCCATCTCCCAAAATTGAATTTCTTCCAACTCCGCTTCTAACACAACGATCCATCTTCTCAAGGATCTCACCTCATACAACAACCTAAAAAGGGATTAACAACATTAATATTTCATCTAAAACAATTATTGATGAATATTTACCTTCTATTCTGATCTTGAACTTCGATAAGAGCCTCATAGAAAGCCTTATTACCACTGTGTCTGGCACATTAGACAGCACGAGAGATACAAACTTGAGGCATTTTATTTTGTTATTTTATTATTATTATTTTATTATTATTATTATTATTATTATTATTGTTATTGTTGTTGTTGTTGTTGTTGTTAATATTAATGAAAGGAGAAAGAAAAGAAAATTTTATTTTATTATATACACCTTATTAACTATAATAGATGAAACATGTTTAAAACCTGATGATCTTATTGGTTAGGAATGACAAAACAATTAATTACTAGTTTTTATTATTTTATTAGTATTATTATTCAAAGCAAACAAAAAGAGCAAAATTTTATTATCTATTTATTTATTGATATTTACAAAAAAAAAATTCTAAGGAAATGAAAAAGAACGATAAAAAGAGCAACTACCTTATATACAAAAATATCCTACCTCTTCTCCCCCTTTCATTTTTTTCTTCCTCCATTCTTCTTCTTTCATTATCTTCTTTTTCTTCTTCAAGCCAATAAAGTAAATTTTAAAGAGCAGCATCTCGATGTTAAACCAAGATCAATACCTATCTCATTCTTCTATTAAAGTCCCACATTCTTGCTCCCGAAGGACAAACTGTTGTAAATGATTAAGAGCTATATGGTTAAGCTCTTCAATAGTTGTAGCCTGATTATTTATTTGTTGCTACAACCATCTACAAAATAATATTACGATTAATAGATAATTAGTTATTTTCTCTTATATTAAGCGGTCCTGCCTTTATTTATTTTTTGAACTACTATTTGACTAATATACAGAGTACTACATCAAAATAGTCTATTACTCTATTCTAATAAAGACTTACCAGGCTAATAGCCCAATGCGACCTGCCATAACAACTGTTTATCTCTCTTAGGATTCCTAATTTACTAAGAATTTCGTATCGATTAAAGATACCCCTTCGATTATCAATTGGCTATTGTATACCATGGATAATTAGTTATTTAGTTATATTTATTTCTTTTACTATATATATATTTACAGGATGCCTCTAAAAGGCAAATCTGGCAAGACTATTGTACTAACCATGACATTTCTATTGCTAGTATTACTGAAACTAAGATCTCAAACAAAACCAAACTCTCTTTTTGCAACAATAATCTCTTTACCTACTACTGGGCCAATTCTGACAGCTCTATGGAAGGAGCAGCTATTATGGTTCACAACCATCTTAAACCTCATGTCCATAGCTGTCTAACACATCCTGGTGGAGCTATTGCATTAGACTTATTCTTCAAAAGTAATATCAAGCTTCAAATAATCTCTGTCTATCTCTCTTCAACAGATTCTACTAGACGTAATCTCACTCAAAACACAGTCATTAACTGGATTATACAAGCTCAACAGCATAACCTACAACCTATTATTTTGGGTGATTTCAATACACAAGACACTACTTTTAGCTCTTCTTCCAAGTTCAAACTCATTAACTTCCTATATCGCTCTAATATGTTTAATATTGGAGTGCATTTCAATCATACACACTCTACCTGGTCTAACGGAATACAATCTAGTAGAATTGATTACATTTGAACAAACACTTTTAATATACAATTTCTTCTTGATTACAATCTTGATAATAGCAAAACCAGCACCCTTAGTGATCATCTCATCCTCTCAACTTCATGGACCTTTCCTAATGCTTATAGCAAACCTCCCTGCCATCATACTAACATTAGCCGTAGAATCTTTGACTATAAAGCTACTTTCAATGACCAATGGACCAAATTCTCTGAGCTCACTACGCAGTTAATTAGAAGAAGTAATATCTCTCTTACTCTCTATAGTTTTGAGAGTATCGATACCTCTTGGCACAAAATCCAGCACTGTATAATACAGGCCATGATTAAAACTATCCCTAACAAAATATCGCATAAAAATCACCAATACAGCTCCAAATGTACTGTATTTCACCTTGGCCTCAAGAAACTCAGCCATTTAATTAAAATCTTCCATAAAAATAGCAGTAACTACTCTAACTTATGCCTCTCAGACATTGACATACTTATTATAACTATTAATACATATACAAAATGCAATCTTCAATCACTAAACTCTCTTGATCCTACTATTGTTCAACCATGGCTACAACACGCTTACACTATATGGAAACAAGTCTACCATGCCTATCACCTTGAACATTCTCTTCACTTTAGATATCAAATCAATCAAGCTTCAGAAAGAAGATGCAAAACACTTGTATCCAAACCCACTCAAGCTATCAATAGTATACTCAATCGATATTAGCCTCCTGTTTACTTTACCAACATTAAGCTATCCAACCAACTTATAACCGACCCAACCACAATTAAACAGCATGTACAATCACACTTTAACAATTGGACTGCATACAAACCCATCAACTCAACTTTCTTTAATGATTTCTAGCAACAACAATACCAACCACTTTCTCATATTAATCCAAACTGGTATAGTCCATTCACACAACTCATTACTGTTGATGAAGTTCTTCAAACCATCTCTCAGCTCCCTAACAGGAAAGCCTGTGGACCTATAGACATTAGCTATGAGATGATTAAACATCTCAGTTACTACTGCATCAATGCTCTTACCGTTCTTTTCAATCGCTGCCTTTCCGAAAACTCTATGCCCAAGCTATGGAAACATGGCAGAATCTACCCCATACTCAAAAACAATGCTTTTGATAGAAATCTTAATCTCACCCACCCAATTAGTTTAATTAAGCATGTGAGGAAAATCTATATCAAAATACTAACTAACAGACTCAACCAAGTCTTTTCTCAACATTCTATCCTTTCACCTTTCAATTATGTAGCTTTACCTGGTAACAGTACATCTATTCCTATTTATATTCTTAATAATCTAATTGAAGATGCTAATTGCAATTACAAAGAGATCTGGCTTTTATCTCAAAATATGAGTAAAGCCTATGACTCTGTTAATTTTGACCTCTTTAAACACTCTCTTCATCGCCTCTCTCTTCTTCAATCTATTATTAACATTCTCTCAAACCTATTTACCAACTGCCAGAATGAAGTCATTACCAATTTTGGGTTAACATCACCATATCAGGTTCAAAATAGTATTGATCAAGGGGAGACCATTACCCCTTTGCTCTGGCGAATTTACTATGATCCTCTAATTACTTACATACACTTAACTTTCCCTAGCTACTCAACTTCTGTCTCATGGCCCACTAGCTTAAAGAACTTTTCTACTAATAAGCTGGAAACTAATAGCTCTGTATTGGCCTACATGGATAACACTTTGTGGATTGCATCTAGTCAAACTGAGCTATCCAATATTCTTTCAATTGCTGAATCCTTTTACAATATAGTTAATATTAAAGTTAATCCTACCAAATTTATATTAACATTCAATTTTAAACCTAATACTTATCATCCAATCACCTTCAATAATGAAATACTTCCTCTATGGCTAGCTAACCAGCCTTTCAAGTTTCTTGGCTATTGGTTTACCTTTAACAACAAACACACCAAACAGATCCAATTTATCTTTTCTGAATCTTTCCAATTAGTTAAAATTGCTAGTATCAAACAAATAACTAATACTCAGGCTTGATATATCATTAATACTGTTATTATTTCTACCTTAGAATATAGAATTCATAATATTATTCTTAGCCAATCTGTTTGCAACAAAATTTTTAGACAACATATTAACTTAGTTAAGCATAAAGCTAAACTTTGTTCTACTATCCCTACTAGTGTTCTACTTCACCCACAGATCTATAACATTAAAAATATTTTGGACATCCAACTTCAACACCACATTTCTAATTTCATCAAATGCCTCAATAATGAATTTCTTCTTGGTATATCTACATGTATCCGAATCCAACAACTTCAATATAATCTCTGGTCCTCTACTAGCATATTATCTCATCCCAATCCTCTGATTGATGGTTCCAACAGATTTACTACTAACTTTAAAGTCATACAACTTCTCAAACATATAAATTGGACAATTAGTTCTAATCCTAATTCAACTATCCCCTTCACAATTCAAGAGGGGTCAATTATTCTTGAATCTATCCTGTCACCACACCCTAACTATACTACTTTCAAAAAACAATTATGCCATCACCACATACTTTTTCTTAACCAACTTACTACTTCTGATAATTCCTGTCTCCTTGACTGGAAGCATATCTCTCCAAGACTTAATAAAATACCTAGAGGAAAATTCCACAATGGTTTAAACTCTTAGAAAGTTCTGTTATTAACCACTCTCCCAACTGATCTATTTCTCTTTAGTTACAACTATCACCAACTAATTACTATAGCTACAACACTGGCCACTTCCAAAAGCACTCTAAACCTTGGCTTATTACAACATCTAATAACCAAATCATTGTTGGTAAAGCCCGCCGCCAATCCACAAACTCAGAACATACATTAATTACTCACTGGCAGTGTGATCTTTCAACTGCTTTCTCATCTTTATACCCTATTCCTAACATAACTACTAAACCATGCCCTAACTGTTCTCTTAATTCTAATATTATTAATAACAAATGTACTATCCTTATCCCAACTAGCCATGCTATTAAATTTCTTGGCAGACTTCAGCCCGACAAGTCCATTAATTTCAATGCGAACCCTCTTGACCTTATATATTCAATCCAACTTCAAGATACTTTTTCAATTCCTGCACTTCCAAATCTTTATATACAAACCTCACAAATTCTCTCCATATTCCTATCTAACTCTGCATCTAATACTCTTTAATAGCTTGCGAATTTCAACCATTATTTTACTGATATTACATTTTATACAGATGGATCTGTTGTTAACTCTGAAAACCTCCAATGCACTATAAGAATTGGTTGGCTACAAGTAGATAATAATAATATTCTTCATACATTCCATGCACAAATTTCACTATGGTCATGCTCTTTTAAGGCTGAATTGCTTGCAATTCTATCTGCAATATGCATTGCTCCTAGAAACTACAATATTCAAATCTTTACAGACTCTCAATCAGTTATATCTAAGTACCATAGTCTAATTTAGCAACCTACCAATTTCTATTCTTCCAACATACCATGCTGGCCTATATGGAATACACTCCTTAACTTTTCCAAATCCTATAACTTAAATATCACTTTTCATAAAGTTAAAGCACACCAAAATAATACACCCAATAACAAAGCTGACGAGCTAG
The DNA here is from genome assembly GCA_910591965.1 of Dentiscutata erythropus. Classification (NCBI taxonomy): domain Eukaryota; kingdom Fungi; phylum Glomeromycota; class Glomeromycetes; order Diversisporales; family Gigasporaceae; genus Dentiscutata; species Dentiscutata erythropus. Next base: position 300 of record CAJVPY010003099.1, on the reverse strand, counting down.
CTCGTGACCACCTTCATCTACCATTTCTTATATTTAATTCTTACAATATCTACAACTCCTTGTATACTTTATCCCTTGAAGGCCACTTTCTTGAACTTCCTATTTGGCGCAGCATTCAAACTATATGCCATGCTAACACCTTTCTCTCTGGTCATCCCAAAACCGCTTTCAACCCTGGATATGAATTTCTTAGTATCTAAATTGGGACACTACTTGGCTTTACCTAAACAACAATCAAAAAGTTTCTAACTTTGCTCATAGCTTTCAGTCCTCTACTCTCAAAACATTTAGAGTTAAACT
>CAJVPY010003098.1:0-14715 GCA_910591965.1 Dentiscutata erythropus | reverse complement strand
TACGTAATATTCCGGAGTTACTATAGCGTAAACTTTCGTAATTATTACACCTACGTAATACTCCGAACTAATCGTAAGTTTACGTAAGTTTACGCTCGCGTAAAAACTTGCGGAGTTTTATGCCTATTTATTTTTGCTGATGTAGTTGAGGATAACATTTGCTCTCCAAAATTCCTCAATAAATAAAGATCACATATATTCACACTCTTTTTTTAATAAATGCCTAATAAATCATGAGTATCCGAATACTATAATTTATCGCCCAATTCATGTGACCCTCCAACATCCACCATCGGAGTTAAACTAGGCATAACAATAGCAGCTCTCCCTTACGATGGTTACAATAATGGATCGTTTTCTGATAAGATGTTTACACTTGCAATGCTTAATTTTGTTAAAACTGTTCATGTACTTTTGTTTTTTCTTCATTCTGGTAGATTAAAAGTATTTTCATAGAAAAAATAAAATAAAATTAGCTGATTAAAAATTAATTTTATAGAATTAGATAACCGACTATCTTGGTGATTTTATCTTGCAAAAGTAATCTACTATTTAATGCCAGAGCTTTCCAATCCACTCCTTTTTGTAATTTCCCTCGTAAGTACCCCATATTTTTTAATTATGCTTGGTTTGCAGAACCCTAGTTTTTTTAATAATCAAGTTATAAACCTGCTGAAAAACAAACGAACTTAGAGAAGCAATTTTGCTTATATAAACCATCCCCAACTATTTTCTAGCATCATGAGGATCACAATCTTACTACCATGAACTGCTGTATAAAAGACTCAGGTCTCTTACACCCACCAATATTAAAATCTAATATTAGACCCGGGTCTAGTACGTGGCAGAGAGTTTTTATCATTAGAAGAAAAAATTTAAAAAGTATGCATATTTTTCATTCATAGTGAGCAGCCTAGATAAAAAAACCTGCATTTGGTTATTGTAGATTTTGAGTTTTACACTCGGAGTTTACAGTACATAATAGAACTTAATCAAACCATTAAGTAAACTACTTAACATTAATACGTCTGTCCTAACTGTTAAATACGTGGTACGTACGTTGTAAAAAGAAAGATTGTTATCAAAGTGGTTCGGGCCAAATATATGCTATATATAGCAAAAAGGGCAGAAAGAGCAAATATTGATATGGTATAAAGGGTAGATAGTAGAACAGTTATCTTATAATGAAAAATATAAAGGTCTGATGTTTTGTTTGAATAAAGAATAACTCACTCTTAGAGTTCTAACTTCGAAATATTGGTAGAAATTGTCTCTTTTTTCCTAATCGCTATATTATCGTATTTCGTTTCGTCATATTATGATTTTTGATATTCTTGTTTCATAAAAAGTAAAAGAGAAAAATGTTGATTAGTAATTAGGAATCAGGCTCCCTTTTTATATTAATTGATTAGCTTTGATCATTTTGTCATTGTTATACTTCTACGTCAACCAATCAAAATTACCATAATTTTGTAGCACGTGACCCCGAAATAAACAGTATACCCAAAAAACAGAATAAAGTAAAGCTATTAGTGTTATATTTACATAACACATACAAGTAACCTCCAAATAGAACTGAATGAAGACTTATCTGAGCCCGGTATTGTCTTTACAAGGCCAAGCCTGACCAACACGCCTCAGATCAATGCCTTCTATTTTTGGAGATTTGATCTTGTTATATCAGATATAGTAGATTGTTGATTATATAGTGTTATTTAGTCACTACCTCATTAGTTACCACTTTTACAACGTACGTATGTGTTACGGAAATTCTAAAGTGTGTTAAATCGCGTAGTGGGAAGAAATACTATATAGAGTGAGAGGTGCTCTGGTATAAAGATGTAAATCTAAAGAAATAAGAACACCTCTTCCATGATGATGAGATATATAATAAGAGGTTATGCAAAAGAATGTTATAGAACATTATTGTGGCACATAGCAGTTCTGCAAGAATATTAATTAATTCGCTTACGTATAGTAGAGATACACAAACTCTTACATAGCAATATCCAAGGTTATATATTCAACTAGAATTTCTATTTCAATAAGTTTTTGATAATGAAGGAATGCTCTATGCTCATCTTTTTCAACACCTCTTCCATAATGATAGGTTATATATATAATAAGAGGTTACGCAAGAGAAGTGTGTTATAAAATAGTGTTGTGACACATAGCGATTCTGCAAGAATATTAATTAATTCGCTTACGTATACACAGTTTCTTCCATTGCTACTAGAATTTTCTATCTTAGCAGAATTTTGATAACGAAGTAATGCCTTATGTTCATCCTTTTTAACACCTTGATAATACAGTAGGCTATATAATAAGAGATTACGTAAAGAGTTTTATAGAACGTTGTTATAATATATAGCAGTTCTGCAAGAATATTAATTAATTCACTTACATGTATATAGTAGAGATACACAATTTCTTCCATAGCAATATCCAGGGTTATACATTTCACTAGAATTTCCCATCTTGGCAGATTTTTGATCATGAAAGAATGCTTTATATTCATCTTTTTTAACACCTCAAACATGGTAAGTTATATATGTATATAATAAGAGGTTACATGAGAGAAGAGCGCTATAGAACATTAATTTACTACGTATAGTAGAGATACACAATCCTTTCCATAGCAGTATCCAAGGTTATATGTTCCACTAGAATTTTCCATCTTAGCAGATTTTTGATAACAAAGTAATGTCTTATGTTCATCCTTTTCAATACCTCCTCGTGATGATAGGTTCTATATATAATAAAATAGAAGTGTGTTATAGAACATTGTTGTGACACATAGCAGTTCTGCAAGAATGTTAATTCACTTATGTGTAGTATAGACACAATCTCTTCCATAGCAATATCCAAGGTTATACATTTTATTAGAATTTCCCATCTCGGCAGATTTTTGATAATGAAGAAATACCTTTTCAACACCTCTCCCATGATGAGATGTGCGAATACAAGTTTTTTTGGCTTTGCATCACATAATGCAACATTATGTTGCATGATGCATTATATAATTCTATAATATACTGTGGACCTCTCAAAACCTATATGCAGTGAACAGACTTTGTATTACTACTAAGAGGTTATCGGATTCGAAAACATAAACTATTAAATTTATATTGTGAAAACAGACCTGGTAGATTAATTTTTTATTGGATTTCACAAGCTATGAATTTGAAAAAGAACAAATGTCTATAAAGTAATTGTTGATGAAATGACATGGATTAAATTTACATAGTAACTTCTATGAGCATTTTTAAATTTTAGGCTACTTGCATCGCATTATGCAGCATTATGCAACATGCAACATCGCCTACATAATGCACACGACACATCTCTAGTTATACAGTATATATAATAAGAGGTTATGCAAGAGAAGTGTATTATAGAAAGTTGTTACACATAGCGATTTTACAATATTAATTAATTCGCTTACGTGTACACAATCTCTTCCATTGCTACTAGAATTTCCCATCTTAGCAGAATTTTGATAACGAAGTTACGTCTTATGTTTATCCTTTTCAATACCTCTTCCATGATGATATAGTAGGCTATATAATAAGAGATTATATAAAGAGTTTTATAGAACGTTGTTATGACATATAGCAGTTCTGCAAGAATATTAATTAATTCACTCCATAGCAATATCCAATGTTATACATTTCACTAGAATTTCCCATCTTGGCAGATTTTTGATCATGAGGGAATGCCTTATGTTCATCTTTTTTATCACCTCAAACATGGTAGATTATATACCGTATTTTTGCGTAATACTGCTCACCTGAGCGTTATTTCGAGTATGCAATGAGCTTTATTTTAAGACAATTAAAAAACTTTATATAAAAGAAAACAAAAAAATACTAGATTTAGTACTAAGTAACCTTTTCTTTGAAAAGTTGTTCTAAAAAACCACTTTTGGTTGAAGGTTTACTTAGTATTAAATCCAGTTCTGAAGCATTTTTAAATATTACTATAAATAAATATCCCTTACTATGGAGTGCGCGCTATTTTGGAATGCGCATGAGCATTATTTGTAACTATATATATTATTTTTAGGGGCACGATTTTTGAAATAACGCTCATGAGCGTTATTACGCGAAAATACAGTATGTATATAATAAGAGGTTATATGAGAAAAGATCAGTAACACATAGCAGCCAAGAATAATTAATTCACTTACGTATAGTAGAGATACTGTATATAATCTTTTCTATAGCAATATACGTTCCACTAGAATTTCCCATCTAAGCAGAGTTTTGATAACAAAGTAACGCCTTATGTTTGTCTTTTTCAACACCTCTTCGTGATGATAGGTTATATATATAATAAAAGAGAAGTGTTATAGAATGTTGTTGTAGCACATAGCAGTTCTGCAAGAATATTAATTCGCTTATATGTAATAGAGACACAATCTCTTCCATAGCAATATTCAAGGTTATATATTCTACTAGAATTTCTATTTCAGCAGATATTTGATAATGAAGGAATAACTTATCTCTTCCATAATGATAGATTATATATACAATAAGAGGTTACGCAAGAGAAGTATGTTATAGAACGGTGTTGTGACACATAGTGATTCTGCAAGAATATTAATTAATTCGCTTACATATACACAGTCTCTTCCATTGCCACTAGAATTTTCCATCTTAGCAGAATTTTGATAACGGAGTAACATCTTATGTTTATCCTTTTCAACACCTCTTCCATGATGATATAGTAGGCTATATAATAAGAGGTTACATAAAGAGTGTTATAGAACGTAGTTGTGATATAGTAATTCTGCAAGAATATTAATTAATTCGCTTACGTGTAGTAGAGATACATAATTTCTTCCATAGCAATATCCAAGGTTATATATTCCACTAGAAGTTCCATTCAGCAGATTTTTGATAACGGAGTAACGCCTTACAGTATGTTCATCCTTTTCAACATCTCTGTGATGATATAGTAGGTTATATATATAATAAAAGAGAAGTGTGTTATAGAATGTTGTTGTGACATACAGCAGTTTTGCAAAAATATTAATTCGCTTATGTGTAGTAAAGACACACAAGGTTATACATTCCACTAGAATTTTCCATCTCGGCAGATTTTTGATAATAAAGGAATACCTTTTTCAACACTTCTTCCATGATGATAGGTTATATAGTATATATAATAAGAGGTTACGCAAGAGAAGTGTGTTATAGAAAGTTGTGACACATAGCAATTCTACAATATTAATTAATTCGCTTATGTATATACAATCTCTTCCATTGCTATTAGAATTTCACATCTTAGCAGATTTTTGATAACAAAGTAACGCCTTATGTTTATCCTTTTCAACACCTCTTCCATGATGATACAGTAGGCTATATAATAAGAGGTTACATAAAGAGTGTTATAGAATGTCGTTATGATACAGTAGTTCTGCAAGAATATTAATTAATTCGCTTATGTGTAATAGAGATACATAATTTCTTCCATAGCAATATCCAAAGTTATATATTCCACTAGAAGTTCCATTCAGCAGATTTTTGATAATGGAGTAACGCCTTACAGTATGTTCATCCTTTTCAACACCTCTGTGATGATATAGTAGGTTATATATATAATAAAAGAGAAGTGTGTTATAGAATGTTGTTGTGATACACAGCAGTTCTACAAGAATATTAATTCGCTTACATGCAGTAGAGAAGCACAAGGTTCTACATTCCACTAGAATTTCCTATCTCGGCAGATTTTTGATAATGAAGGAATACCTTTTTCAACACCTCTCTCATGATGATAGGTTATATAGTGTATAATAAGAGGTTACGCAAGAGAAGCGTGTTATAGTAAGTTGTTGTGATACTAGTGATTCTGCAAGAATATTAATTAATTCGCTTACGTGTACACAGTCTTTTCCATTGCCACTAGAATTTTCTATCTTAGCAGAATTTTGATAACGGAGTAACACCTTATGTTCATCCTTTTCAACACCTCTTCCATGATGATACAGTAGGCTATATAATAAGAGGTTATATAAAGAGTGTTATAGAACGTCGTTGTGATACAGTAGTTCTGCAAGAATATTAATTAATTCGCTTACGTGTAGTAGAGATACATAATTTCTTCTATAGCAATATCCAGGGTTATATATTCCAGTAAAAGTTCTATTCAGCAAATTTTTGATATGCCTTACACCTTTTCAACACCTCTGTGATAATATAGTAGATTATATATAATAAAAGAGAAGTGTGTTATAGAACGTTGTTGTGACACACAGCAGTTCTGCAAGAATATTAATTCGCTTACGTGCAGTAGAGACACACAAGGTTATACATTACACTAGAATTTCCCATCTCGGCGAATTTTGATAATGAAGGAATACCTTTTTCAACACCTCTCCTATGATGATAGGTTATATAGTATATATATAATAAGAGATTATGCAAGAGAAGCGTATTATAGTAAGTTGTTGTGATCTGCAAGAATATTAATTAATTCACTTACGTATATACAATCTCTTCCATTGCCATTGGAATTTCACATCTTAGCAGATTTTTGATAACAAAGTAACGCCTTATGTTTATCATTTTCAACACCTCTTCCATGATGATACAGTAGGCTATATAATAAGAGGTTACATAAAGAGTGTTATAGAATGTCGTTATGATACAGTAGTTCTGCAAGAATATTAATTAATTTGCTTACGTGTAGTAGAGATACATAATTTCTTCTATAGCAATATCCAAGGTTATATATTCCACTAGAAGCTCCATTCAGCAAATTTTTGATAATGGAATAACGCCTTACAGTATGTTTATTCTTTTTAACACCTCTGTGATGATATAGTAGGTTATATATATAATAAAAGAAAAGTGTGTTATAGAACGTTGTTGTGACACACAGCAGTTCTGCAAGAATATTAATTCGCTTACGCATAGTAGAGACACACAAGGTTCTACATTCCACTAGAATTTCTCATCTTAGCAGATTTTTAATAATGAAGAAATATCTTTTTCAACACCTCTCCCTGATGATAGTTTATATTATATATAATAAGAGGTTACACAAAAGAAGCGTGTTATAGTAAGTTGTAATACTAGCGATTCTGCAAAAATATTAATTAATTCGCTTATGTGTATACAGTCTCTTCCATTGCCACTAGAATTTTCCATCTTAGCAGAATTTTGATAACAGAGTAATGTCTTATGTTCATCCTTTTCAACACCTTTTCCATAATGATACAGTAGGCTATATAATAAGAGATTACATAAAGAGTGTTATAGAACATCGTTGTGATACTGTAGTTCTGCAAAAATATTAATTAATTCGCTTATGTGTAGTAGAAATACATAATTTCTTCCATAGCAATATCCAAGGTTATATATTTCACTAGAAGTTCCATTCAGCAGATTTTTGATAATGGAGTAACGCCTTACAGTATGTTCATCCTTTTCAACATCTCTGTGATGATATAGTAGGTTATATATATAATAAAAGAGAAGTGTGTTATAAAACGTTGTTGTAACACACAGCAGTTCTGCAAGAATATTAATTCGCTTACATGCAGTAAAGACACACAAGATTATACATTATACTAGAATTTCCCATCTCGGCAGATTTTTGATAATGAAGAAATACATTTTCAACACCTCTCCATGATGATAGGTTATATAGTATATATAATAAGAGGTTACGCAAGAGAAGTGTGTTATAGTAAGTTGTTGTGATACTAGCGATTCCGCAAGAATATTAATTAATTTGCTTACGTGTACACAATCTCTTCCATTACTATTAGAATTTCACATCTTAGCAGATTTTTGATAACAAAGTAATGCCTTATGTTCATCCTTTTCAACACCTCTTCTATGATGATAGCAATATTCAAGATTATACATTCTAATAGAATTTTCTATTTCGGCAGATTTCATTCTATATTTTCCCATAAAAATATATATTTTTTCTCGGTAACTTAATTCAAATATATTCTCATACAGTATCCATCCATAGTAAACCTTTTCTTGATATTTCAATCCTAATATATTTGACTTTTTACTAATTCTTTATTAGTTATTCCTGTCAATTGAAATATATATACAAACAAGATTAAAGTCTAAATAAGCCAAAAATGCTAAACTCTTTGAATAAATTTACCAGAATATTTAAGTTTTTTGTTGTCGAAGCTTACTTTTACTGACCCTTCTTGTGATCTAAATCTAGCACAAGTATATAGAATATCTTTGAAATTGCTATTTAGATAGCACGCAATTCCTTAAAATATTTACAGTATAATTATTAAGTTTAATATTTTAAGAAATATAAATGTTTAAAATATTGGTTATCTAAGTTGATTTCATTTTAGTATAAAATAATATCATTTCTAAAACTTAGATAGCATCCAGCTATATTATTAGTAGTATATGGCTCACCATTTCCTGAACAAAAAGAATATTCATTGTTGCCATGACAACCACATCTCTATATTTCATTTTCTTTATTTTCCTAATCAAAGAAAGGATATGGTAGATGCTAATTTTGTAAAATAAGTTAAAAATTTGCTATTACCGAGTATAAGCATATTATTTATATAAACTAAATCACTTATCTTTTTACGTATCACCTTGCTTTGTACAACATCCAAAGTAAAATATCCATATTGCGAAAAAATTAGATAATTTGCTCAAAATATAACAGCTTTAAACTTATTAGTCTTCAATTAAAAAAATTTTTTAATAAATTAAAAATTATATTGCCCGATGTTTACAGTAATGCGTTAAATATGTTTCTACAAGATTTCTCAATGTAAAACAATCTTAGTGCATTTAAAGTTTCTTTTGTTACTTCTAGTTTAAAAATTTAATTGGCTATTGAACTAGAAATGTTTTAAGACAGCAATGCTAGAGCAGCTAAAAAACTCAGTGCATAAACAGATTGATGTTAAATTTTTTATACATACAACACAAATATGTATTTATGTCAAACGTACTGTATTACTTATAGTACATATTAGGTATAAAGTTAAATGTTAAATGTTGTGCTACCAAGATCGAACTTTTGTGTACAGTTAGCTATCTTTGGAAATCTATCATAGATTTTCTATAAATGGCTAACTGTATACAAATTGAAAGTTCGCGGCACTCTTATACAGTATGTAACTACTAAATATCCACACCCCATGTAAACTACCGATGTGCCAAATAGTTATCATATGAATATTGTAGACCTCACTAGTCACATGAAAGTTATAATTCTGGGCAACCTCAGTAACTCCGTAAGCATGACATCGCTAGAGTTAGCTCTTAAAAGAATTAAGATGCCAACCAACATACAGAATTATATTATTAGCCTTTATAAATATAGAGAATTAGAAGTAATAATGGCATATAGAAGCACTAAAGTAATTAAGGCAAAAGATGGGATAAACCAGGGAGAAGTGCTGTTTCTCTTAGTATGGCGTATTTTTTATGATTCGCTTTTGTGTGAGGTGCAAAGAATTAAAAACTGGGGTTATGAGGTAGCAGTGTCATGGCCTACAGACTTAAGAAAAGGAGAGATCACGTGGATAAAACAGAGACAAGCTGTTGTAGCATATAATACAACGTGGATTTCAAAGTCCAAGGCAGAGTTGTTAGAAATCTTAAAAAAGGCTAATGAATTCTACAAATTAAATGATATTAAGATAAACGAAAAGAAATTAGAACTTATCATAATCAATGGGGCTATAAGCCAAGAAAACAAAGACTGCAGTATTACTAGCGAAAGTGGAGTAGAAATAAAGGCAAAAGGAAATAATGAAGCAGCCAGATTCCTAGGTGTGTGGATTTCAGAGAGAAATAAGAAAATTGCAGAACAGGTTTAGTAGAAAGAGAGGTTGCTGGGTTAGTAAGAATTCTAAGAAAGAAGAAGATATCTCTAGGTAGGGTTTAGGGCACAGGGGCACAAGGCATGCCCCTAAGAGCATGCCTCAAGTCCAAAAGGCATGCCCTTATCATATAATATTTAAAGCCATTTTGATTGGCTAATAAGTTTAGTTAAAGTCAAAAACATAAATACTAAATCAATATTTAAGATTTTTAAAAAGTTGCAAACAATATTTAATTTAAAAAGAATATATTTGTATATAAGAGACATGACTTAGCTCTGGGTATATATATGAGTATGGTTTAATTTTTTTTCTATCCTAATTTTACTAATTACTGTTTTTATATTTATAATTGCCTATTATTATATATGTATAGAAGGGCATGCTCTAAAGGCATGCCTAATTTTTAAAGTGTGCCCGAACCCTATCTCTAGAGCACCTGCAATATATAAACAATAGAGTTCTGCTACCAAGGTTAGAAAATGTCAAGTGATAAGCAAGCAAGCCTGTGACAGAATCCACAGACCCTTTCTCAATTTACTTAAGTGAAAAGCAGGCTTAGCAAGTACTACAGCAAACAGCATCATTCTGCATCCGAATTTGGTAGAGGCTAAAGGCTTGTGGCAAGCAAAGGTGGTGCAACAAGTCTCTAGTTTAGTTAAAAGATTAAATAGTATAGAGTTAGTAGAGAATATAACCTGGATTAGACTGAGGCAGACACAGAAGTAGCAGGTGCATAATTGAATGGTCTGCTCAACAGCTAAATGAGGCAAAAATAAAGTACGATTTTAATGCAAATATAGTTAAAGAAGCTACAAAATTAGGCATAGAACTAGAATGCAATGAAGTAGCAAAGAGCTTGTATCTAGGTGAAGAAACAGAGATTTGGTCGGTGCTAAACAAGATTGAAAGAAAATGGTATATAAAAAGCAAATTGATCAATATTATATTCATAGAACAATTGATCGAAGAAAAGAGATCGATGCTTTTAACTTGGCGCCAATTAAAATTTTTAAGAGGAAACAAGGGCAAAGGAAAGAAGCCCTCATGGTTTAACAGTATCGAGAATATAGTGATCAATAACTAGACAACACGAGAGGTGCATACAAGATTCAGATATAAAAAAGAAAATCAAGTAGCTTTATTGCCCTTATTCCAACATATATCTGAAAATAAAAGAAAAGCAGAATAGGTTGTATTGGCAAATAAAAATGGTACAACAGATTTGGGATGAGTAGTTAAAAAAAGAAGCAAACGAAAAATAGAAGTAGCACATTGGAAAAAAGAGAAAGAAAATGTAAATGTCTATGACAAATGCCAGGAGTGTAGTTTATCTAATATGCAGAAGCCCGAGTAATGTAAGATAAGTTTGAATCTAAAGAACAAGCAAAGAGCGTTAAAGAAAAACTGTATTAAAAAGCAGGGAGAAAACAAAATCCTGTGCGAGGTGCCGCTAATAAATTTTAGCAAGAGAACCTATTTACAAACAGATATATCCATCCTAGCGACAAGCCCTACAGTAATAATCAAAAACTTAGAAGATTTAATCAACAGATATATAGTAGAGCAGGTGTATAGAGAGAAAACCCAAAGGTCATTGCAAAAACTGGTTGGCTATGTGGAATTAGACATATTTACAGATGGCTCATTAAATAGGAACAGTAGAAATGGAGAGCCAAAAAAAATAGGTATAGGCTAAGTTGTAGCCAAAAAAGATACAGAAATGGTATTAGAACATTTCTCTGGGGCAATAAAAGATTGGCCTTCTTTAACAAGAGCAGAAATAGGCGCAATAGGGCTTGCATTATTAGCAGTACCAAACAAATGTAGGGTATGGATCTTCACAGATAGTGCGAATACAATCAGTATTATTGAAAAGGTTAGAGCTAGCCCAAATGATACCAAAACCACTAAGCTCAAGAACAGGAGTATTGTCGTAATGGTAATGAATTTAGTAGATATAAAAGATATTAATATAAGCTTTGTAAAGGTAAAAAGTCATAGTGAGGTTAAATTAAATAAAGCAGTTGATAAACTAGCTAAAGAAGAAAACAGCAGTAAAAAGTGTTGTAGCTTTAAGGTAGAATGGTCCAAAATAGTGAAAGTGTTACCAAGGTGGAAGGGTCATATTATTGATATACCGATTAGAGAAATGATAGATAGCATAACGAAAATGTATTATAGTATAGGTTGGATAAATAGTAAATGTATAGATAGTTTGATTAGAAGTAGTACAGAAGAGAAATATTTAGACTGGAGGAAAATTTGAGGAATACAAAGAAAAGAGGTGGGATATAGATGCAGAAGCTTAAAGGATAGTTATAGTTGGGTCTTTAAGATAAAGTATATAAACGGGTTGCTGCCAACAATGAAGGTGCTTCACAGAAGAAATCCAGTCCTATATCCGTTTGACTTTTGCATTGCATGCTTCCAGAAAAAAGAAGATCTAGACCACTTAGCCACATGCAAAATATATGAGAAATTGTAGAATAGAATAGAAAGTGAAGCATTCGAGGATACCATAAAGAAAAAGTTAAAGGATGAACAGAAAAAAAGCGAAGGAAAGATACATAGCATTTCAAAAGAAGAAATAATTAGAGATTCTCGAAAAACTATATATGAAAACAGGGTTAACTGTATTAGAGGAATCTTCTGGGAGCTTAGAAACGAGAACAAACTACTAAGGGAGCTCCAAAAGATCTATAGCCACAAGCTACGAAAACACTTTCAAGAGGTGATCTGGCGACTAAGATGTGAAGCTATAAATGAATTTGAGCAGGGCAGAGGTATTACAAATTCTCAAAAAAGAAAGCGAGACGAGAGAAGTGATCCAACATACAAGAAAACCAAGAAAAGGAAAACCCAAGAGGCAAGAGTTAAGAGAAGTATAGCAGAAAAAGCAGATCGAAAGTTGTAGGAGGAAACAAAGAAAGAAGTTAGAAAGGTAATTACAACTAATATCAAACCGAAGTGGTCGGAGCTCTATAGACAACACTATTTCAAAACATAAATGTAGTTCTGACAAGGCTAGCAACTACCGTCCAAGAATTTAATGGGTAATCTTTCAGCAAGTTGAAAGCCAGAAGGGAGAAAAAGAGTTGCTGTGGCAGATCGTATCTGGGCACCTCTAAGCAGCCGGGTGAGCTTTTATTGAAGAGAAAGAAGGGTTGTTGGCATTAGCTAAGAACTTATATATTTAGATTATGCATTCCTTATACAATAAAGGCAGGATTGCCAAAAAAAAAAAAAAAGTAAAACTATAAATTTTAATAAAAAGAAAGAGAATATTATTATAGTGCTATAGCACTTGATGCTACCCTATATATAATAAGCAAATTGGTATAACATGCAAATTAAAACAACTTTTATTAAAACAAAAATTAAATTTTTTTAATATTAGAGTAAGAATAAGAGTAAAGGATTAGAATTAAGTAGTTTTTATAGTAAAATTTAGAAAGAAATTTTTTTTGTTAAAACTTAAAAGATAATTTTTTAGACAAAATTTTAAAATATAATTGTTTTTTTAAAAAGTTTTTTATTTTTATTTTTATTTTTATAAAATTCAGCAATCTTGCCAACACTTTATTAGGATACAATATTAAACTCACAAGTAAAATACCAATTATAACTCAAGTTATTTTAAGCCTACCTAAGTTACAAGTGTTCACTAACCTGGTTGCTCTATGAGTACTTATGTTTGATCTGCTATAGTAAATATTTATCTTTATACCAAAAAACCCTGCAAGTGAATTCTTCGATACTTCACTGAATAGTATTTACAGCCTATCAAGACTGCTATCTTTTTTAAATCTTCTTTCTCTAGCTTTGTGAACAAAAGGATTCATAGTTTCCAACTAACTTATGAAAAAAAAACTAATACTAAAAAGATAAAGAAAACAATATAAAAGGGAAAAATAAAAAAACTGCCTAAGCAACAAGAAAATAAAAAAAAAGAAACAAATAAAACAAGAAGAAAAAGGCAAAAAAAAAACAATTTATAAAAATACTATTATAGCCCATGCTAGGTACAAGTTGTAAAAATTATATACTAAATTTAAAAATCTTGTAAATCTTTATTGTAAAGCTAAGCCTTATCATTAAAATTTTCTTTCAACTTTAATATCTGGTCTGAGTTGGTTTATTAACCAGAGCGCCAATTAGTTTGTTACATGGTGTAAATTATTATTGCTAAAACAATTCTGTATTTATATTCTACTTCATCTATCCGAAAATGAAAAGTATAAACAATACCAATCTTTTGAAGAAGATAAGCTGAAATACCTACTTTTTATCAAAATTTTTGTGAGAGTGGCAGAAAGGTGGAATAAAGAAGAAAAACCACTTGTATACAAAATAAAAAAGTATGAGTTTCTTTTACTAGAATAAAATAAAGCCATACCAGAATATGCATAGTATTAAGTTTTGTCAGTAAGTAATAAACTCTGAACTTGTTAGCAGATAGTATATGAGAACTATCTCTAAATGACAAGTGCTGTATCTGTCACCATAGTAAGGGGGCATTCATAAATAATGTTATGTTTGAGGGGGGAGGGGGTCCCCCAAAATATAACGATTTTCTAATATTTAGAAGGGGTTCTCCAAAATATAACGTAATTTTTTTATAAAAATTTGTTTTTGTTTAAAATTTGATTCAGTGGTCCAAATTGGATGATTTTGGTACCATTCGAATCCTCTCGAGGAGAGGAGTCGAATGGTACCAAAATCATTTAATTTGGATCACTGATTCATGTTTTATTAACAAAATACTATTGGTTATTATGTTTTCTTATAAAATTACTATCCCTTAAACTGTAGAGTTCGTGTAACAATTTTAACTTAAAAATAGCATAAATTTAGTTATGATTTATTTTTTT